>JALLKC010000242.1:0-70466 GCA_024034495.1 Camelina laxa | reverse complement strand
ATAAGTGAATGATGTTACTCACACAATGAGGTCGAGTGTGCCAGCTTGCCTGCATTTTGAACAAGCATATGATTTCTGAGCCTTTATCGGCTTGCTACATTTTTAACGTGAGAGTTCTAGCCATGTAAGCCAACGAGACTTCTTTCACCTACCAGGCCGACGCTTTGGTACGGAAGGTAAACATAGGATATCTGGCCCAATTGGATCGTTTTCGACACTAGGCATGATGTTATCCGCGTACGACGCATACACGAAAACTTTTCTATAGTAAGCATCGACCACGGTAGACATATGCCAACCAACGGTTTTGGCAGCCTTAATTGCATATGAACAAGGTATTTTCTCAACATCAAACATCCCCCTGAACAAGATTTTGCTTCCAATTCAACCATACAATCATGTTGCCCTCCCCTAACGTGGAAACGCCAACCGTCGATGCGTTCAACCGTCATCATATCTGCGTAATGCTCCCTTACAGCCAATAAGTACTCAACACCCCGGCTAAAAGTGGTTGTGAGATTCAGTACATCCTCTCGCCTTTTCCAATACCACCTACCTAACTTCTTTGCAATAAACTCAGTGAGATATGCGATGGGATAACCTTTGGCTTTCTTTAGCATGGAGTGGATAGATTCCGTAATGTTACTAGTCTTGATGTTGTATCTACCTCCTGGGCAATAAAATCGAGACCATAAAGCTGGATCTGCCTCAATCAAGTATGCTGGGTTTACGTTAGTAAGTGAGGCCACGTAGCGGTTGTAATCATCATGAGTGTGCGCATATGCTCCCCTTTCACTAAGTACATCAGTTGCTTCCCATTGAAGTTTGAAATAATGTTTTGTTGGAGATGGTAGTAACATATCCCTCGTGTTGCCCATGGGATAACATAGCGACATGCTTTAGCTATTGAGGTGTGCATATCCGAAACTACTACCAATGGTTATTCATCGAGATACACGAGCTTAATTTGGTGAAAAACCAATCCCATGAAGCATCACACTCGAGTCGACAATTCCAAAAGCAAACGGAAAGATCTGAAAGTTATCATCCTATGCGGCGCCAACCAACAAACACCTTCATACTTGCCTGTGAGATGGGTCCCATCAACCACAATTACTCGCCTCACGTAACTGAAACCACGGATTGAAGTATCGAAATAAAAGAAAAGGTACTTAAACCTATGTTCGTCATCAACAACAAGGTCAACGACAATTCCCGGGTTTGACTGCTCTTATTTTCCTTAGACAATAAGGCAACTTCACATATCCAGATTCGGCGTTTCCTCTCACATATTCTTGGGCATATTGTAAAGCCCTATACGAAGTTGTATAATCCGTAGTCATACCGAACATTGTCCTCATTGAATCTTCGATGTGTTGTGGGACAACACCATCAACTATTCCACCCGATCTATAAAAAGCCTCCCAATATATTTTGAAGTGCAACGCTTACGGTAAGATACGCGGTCCACGATAGAACATGTATGCACGTTCAAATATTTGGTGACCCAAAAAGTGATTGGATCATTCTTCACAGTGGCCACGACCCTCCATGTGTATCCTGGCATAGAGCATATTGCCACCAACCGAGACTTTGTGGACTTCTTAAATTTGAAAGAGATTTTAACATCACAGCGGTCAAACGCACTTCAGTTATGACATCATCTTTGCATGAAAAACATTGACCTACTTTCAATTGGTCTATCCGAGGATTATTTAACTGTCCTTGAATACCCCAAAAAAATGGTTTCTCTTCTTTGGCATCTACATGCAAGTCATCACCATCTCCATCGTCATCTTCATCTTCAAAATTCTCGTACTCACTGTAAACAAAATCCATGTCATCAACATCATTCAGCTTCTCATCTGCATCATCAGTATCATGGAAAGCTTCTGCACATTCTTCGGCACCAGAATCTACATCATTACCAACTTCATTTGTTGGCTCCTCATCGTCAACAGAACGAGAGTTGTTTATATCATTATCACATTTGTTAACCGGCTGTCCATCCATGCATCGCGTAGAGACGCAAAACCGAACAACATTCCTACTACTAAACTCTATCAAGTTATGAACTCGTCTATCATTTGTGACATAGACAGGAAGAGTATCTTGGGGCATTTGCTGAAACATCATCTCTGTTAATGGATACGATAGCTGAACCATCTCGGTTTCTTTGCCAATCAGATAATCTTCTACAATCATTTCAACAAGCTCAGCGTATGTACAACCGTGTCGCAAAATAAAACATTCTCCCACCTTTGCCTCCATCCATGTCAAAATGCCAAGACCCATTTCTCATCAGCCATACTCCGAAAACAACAGATATTTGCGCCATTTACCTGAAAGAGTAAGCAGCAAGTTAAATACTGATTATCTGGTTGACTATCCGTAGAAGTCTTAAATCAATAACCTAATTGCCTTAGACCACCAAAAACACTATTGATCCAAAAAATTAATATATTATCATGAAAAAAATATCCAGAGGCATGTACATAACTAATATAAACCAAATTAACTAAAATATATATAAATTTTTTTATATATATTTTCAATTAAAGACATGAACAGTTATACAGACTTCACACATAACTCAAACAAGTAGACTTCAAAACGAGGAAAGGAGATATAAGAAGAAGGTCTTGGCCTGAAAAGAGTCCATATGCCACTGATCAATACACCCAAGGTAAGAACTCGCCTATATTTGGTTTAATTTATGTAGATGACAATGGAGATTTCAGAGATTCCAAAGGATTGTGGGATTTGAGTAAGGAATGTTGATGCTTATCATGGTTGAGTATAAGAAGTAAGTTCTTGAGTCAGGTAAATGAAGAGTGTGAATAAAGAATGATCATGCAGTTGAGTGAGTTCCCTGTTTTCAAACCTCTTTCACAGGTCTAAGTTTCTGTTTTGCTTGAGGGCAAGCAAAGGCTAAGTCTGGGGAGTTGATATATCATGGTTTTTGTGGTTTTTAACCATGATATAAGGAGTCTTTTAGAGTCTTTTGATTTGTTTTCTAGGATGTTTTTGAGTCTTTACAGGTTTTCTAGGATTTGGCATGAAAGGAGCAAAATAGAGCAATTTGGATCGTTTTGGAGCATAAATCTCGGATCAAAGCATGGGCATCGATCGACACTGCCTTAGCATCGATCGACACCAGACGTGCTTTGATGGCTGAGTCCTAGAGCTACTCAAATAATTTGATAATTTGATATGCTCAAATTAATCCCTAGAGCTACTCTCTCAAATTAAGAGATCACTGCAGTACTTAGGGGTTGAATTCCACAATGACTCAAGACTACACAATAAATTATAGAATTTTTCATTATGCTAAACAGATTAAATTAAATTAAAATAAAAGCAATGCAAAATATTAAATAAACTTGTTGTAAATTCAGAAGATCAAAAAGCTAGGCCTAGAGAATTTTTCAGGAAATTATGAAATATTAAATCAATCAATAAATTAGGATCCAAACAATTAAGAACAGATCTAGAACTCTAAACACTTTTGTAAATTAAATCAGTTCTCACTGCAAATAATATCTAAATTTAAAACCAGAAAATCCAAATCTCTTTGTAAAATTCTAGGTTAAAGTCAGCAATAAAATCAGGTTTAGATTGTTCACAAAATTATTAAATCAAATCTCTTTGCAAGAAATAATTTTGCTCATCAAAAGGTTTTATCAGGAAAATTAATTATATTCTCATATCAAATTATTTTCCTAGGGTATCAATTCTAGATGGCCAATCAAGGATTAATATGAAGAACAACCTAAGATGAAGATCTAGATAGATAATGAATCCTAAATAATCAGATCTAATAAATCATAAAATCCCTGTGAAAACCCTAAACCTAACAAGTAAACTACTCAGACATGATCAATGAAGAACAAAACATCTTCTGAATAATAAGCAATTGAAATTAAAAGAGTAAAGGGAGTTCAAGAAATTCTTCTCTACAAAGCAGATCTCTCTCTTTCAGCATCAGCTCTTTAAAATCTCACAGGGTTGCAGGAAAAATAAAACTTGATAGAAAAAGCCTTCTGGGTTTTGGAAAACCTAAAAACTATATTTATATGTCCTAAAACACGTCAGGAACTTATGTTGCAATTTTGGAAGACTTTGGGGCAGAATTGTAAAACTTCCAATTTTGTGATTCTTCATCGACTGAATAGGGTGTCGATCGATGCCATCTTGGTGTCGATCGATGCCCATGCTTTGATCCGAGATTTATTGCTCCAAAACGATCCAAATTGCTCCATTCCACTCCTTTCATGCCAAAATCCTAGAAAACCTGTAAAGACTCAAAAACATCCTAGAAAACAAATCAAAAGACTCTAAAAGACTCCTTATATCATGGTTAAAAACCACAAAAACCATGATATATCACCAGCCATCCCTAGCAACCGAGTAACAAGGGAGGTGGGCTGGAATATTTGATTCCGTCTAGCCACGGACAATACTTCCCCCATGAATTCTCCGATTAACTATCAACTCCTCCATTGTCGATCGACACCTTCATCTCGTGTCGATCGTTACCCAACGCACCACTTGTGAACCAACACACATTGTGTCGATCGACACCCTCCTAGTCTCGGTTGACACTGACGCCCACAACATCACTTCCGTCGATCCCTTCCCATCCAAACCTAACCAGCTATTCTCCTATGATCCAAACACACAACAACATGCTGGTGTCGCTCGACCCCCAACCTTACCACAAAATCGTCTATTTCATACCACAATAAAAACACTTGATTAAATCACAAACCAACTGTCTATTCATAAACCCACCATTGGATATGAAGATTATAGCATCAGAGAGATCCCCACCAAATTTCAGCCAAATCGGACTCCCTTTCATCCTCCAAATGTTGCTCCGAAGTAGCTATCTGGCACCAGTTCGTGCAGTCCATCTGCAGGTTTAGTGTCGACCGACACCAACCCAGAAACACAACCTCAAGTCGAATTCATGCTCCTATCGGCCACAAAAATCCAATTCAACAACCAATACTCGATCCTAACGATTTAGCACATAAACCACACATTCATAGAGACTATAGCTAGGGATGTTAAAAACAGGTAATACCCAAGTGGGTACCGAAACCTGTATAAAATGCAGAGTTTTCGGACCTGTTTTTTATTCAGAAAAAATGGGTAAAAAACGGCGGGTACCCAAAATATAATGGTCTTACATGGGTTTACCCTATAAGATTATGGGTACCCATCGGGTTTTTTTTTCTTAAATCTTTTTATCAAAACGACAACGTTTCACATAACCCTACTCTAATTGCTTCTACTCGATCAGAGAGACAGAGTCTCGTCGGCGGTCCAACAAAGAGGCGAAGTTATGATCAGAGTTTCAGGTCCTCTCTGTCTATGATCAGAGTCAAATATTCACAATAACCCTCTCTCGTGACCCTCTCATCACCTCCGCATCAGGTCCCTTTCCGGCGTTAAGCTCTGTTTCAACTTGAGTTCTTAGTTCTCATCACCTCCGCATCAGGTCCCTTTACGGCGTTAAGGAAGCAGGTACGACTCTTTGATTTTTCATTTTCTGGGTTGATTTTAAATTACAGCCTTTTGATTTTGGGTGGAATCAAGTTTCAATTTTCTGGGTTGGTTTTGGGTTGAATCAATTTGTTTGTTCATGTTGTTGACTCGACTTCAATTTAGAAGATATTATAATCAGCGTTAATAATTGTGAATCCACTGCTTTAATACTGAATGTGTGTTTGTTGACTCATGAAGTGCCATGTCGTGAATGTTAAATAAGATGCTTATGGAGATTGTATTGCTTTCCATGTCGTGAATCAACTTCACGTTTTTGTATTGGTTTCTTAACTGAGTGGGATCTGCCTGTACGTTTGCTTTGTCTTTGTAGCGTTACTAATTTGGATACTATGCACATGTTTCTGTGTTGAGCTTTGGTTAATGTGATTATAGAATGAAAAAAACTTGAAATGCTGAGCATGTTTTTCTTTTCTTTTCTTTATAGAATGGATTCACAATCATTAGAGAGCAATTAAGATTCCACATCTGTGGCTAGTAGTTCAGGAGTATGAGACCAAGGTAAAAAAAAATTAAGATTGTTACTTAAGAATAAAGATGTAATTATGAAATTCTGATTGAAATTTCATTGTTTTGTTGTTGTTTAGATTCTGATCAGGTTTTGGAAGAACCATAGGAGGAAGAATGAGATAAAAATCATATTATTGTTTAATAATTTTCAAAAAATTATTGTTGTTTTTGTGACTTTGTTTTTGGTTTTGTTTTTGTGACTTTGTTTTTGCTTAATCTAATTAGATATTATTTTGAAAATTGTCATAGATATAATAAAATACACAAAATACATAATAAAAATCATACTTGTATACACAAGATAATATGCAAAATACACTATATGAGACAAAAAAAATTTGGGTACCCACAGGTTTACCCACAGAAGTTAAAACCCGTTTGGGTTTACCCACTAGACCTAAAACCCGTTCGGTTTTTTTGTATCTGGGTTTTTTTTGAGCGGGTTTTTTTCGGGTTTGGGCCGGGCCGGGTTTTTTCACCCATTTTAACATCCCTAACTATAGCCATAGAAAATAACACATTGATTTTTTTTGCTATCCATCTTACCCCATCACAATTCATCTCACACATCTCAATCCCCTAGATGAGCACCAAATCACCTACTTACCTGGGATTAGGGACGAATTTGGGCTAAGAATAACATCACACGACCAATGGTGCTTCCCTTTCTTCCTCCATGTCTGAGCAACACATGACAGCCTCTTTCCTTCTCTTGTCCAGCCCAAAACCCATCTCATTTGTCCTCCCTTCTAAGAGATACAACTACCTCTCTCTCTCTTCTACTTCAAGGGCAAGAATCGACTGGGGATCGGAACCCTTAAAGAAAGAGAGATGTTCTCCTTTTATAGGGAAGGTTTAGGGTTTCCTTCAAACCACACTAAACCGCCGCAAAACTGGAAATAAAACTAACCGTCTGACCCAAAACATTGCTAGCATCGAGAATGGTAATAAAATTTTATTTTATTTAATAAAAATGATAATAAAATTTTCTATTAAACAAAACAAAATTTATTCAAAAAAAACTCGCAGCATAAATGTGCTTCTCATCCTAGTTTTATTAATACTAGATGAGTACCTGCACGTAGTTTATATATATATATATACATATATATACACATTTATTGCAAAACTTTCTTTGTTTTTATATTTTCATATTTGAAAGATTAAAATTATATATTAACAAACAAAACTAAGATTTTTTTTTGTGAGTAGGCAAAGAATACTAAATTTTTTTTACAGCTATTCTAAAGGGATTTTAGAGAGTAAAATAATGATACCATTTGCACATTTGATTGGTAGATAAAAACATTTAAACATCCTACAATTCTTGTCTAAAACTTGGATATATTTGTATTTGCTTCTCAACTATATACCATGAGATTCTCAAATTCTCTTTTATCAAAAATATTTTCATGCAGTTTGATTAACTTTTTAATGTTATAATTAAGATAGACAATTTCCTTTCCGGCTAACTATTCAATTTCTTGAATAACTATAGACTTTAATTTTCAATAAGAATTTCATTTAATTTCCTTCCTATTTACCTTCTTATTCACCTTGTTCTTCTACTTCTTCTTCACTTTCTTCTTCACACCTTGTTCTTCTACTTTTGTTCTTCTCCACCTTGTTCTTCATTATATTTTATGGATCCAGTGCTGGTACTAGTTGTGTCCGGTAATTGGATAAAGACATAGAGATATGTATTTAACTCCGACGAGAGAGGGTGTATAGTTGTGCAGATAGATGGAGGCACAACACACGACAAGCTTGTTAAGCTTGTTCTTGAAGACTACGGATTGGACTCGTTTAGACATGAGCTAAAGCTGAGCTACATGTTCTGGAACAGGGCAATGAAACATATGGCGCATGATACTCCACCAGTTTTTGTCTCCAATGATCGACAGTTGCAATGTTTTTTTGGGCTATGGAAAACCGATCAGCTACGTCTCTGTGTAGAGTTTTCGTCGAAAGAGTCTACAGAAACTAGTGGAGCTAGAGGAAGTATGATTCGGCGAAGCAGAGACTCGAAAGCAGAATCTACATACGAAGTGTGCGGAGGGGGATTTGAAGGCACTTGTTTTGATTATGGTAAGATCGTTGACAAAGAAAACAAAGAAGAAGCTGTAGAAGTAGCATCTGACGAAGAAGAAGACGATGAATTTTCAACCCGATTTGATGTTTTTGACGACTCCGATGGTGAGTCATCTGATGACGAGAAGTTTTCTGTATTGGGCGAGCCTCAGAGTACAGTGGAAGACCCACCTACTCCGCCTCCTCAGAAGAAAGCTCATAGAGATGATAACTTTGCCGGATCGAAGATGAATCCGGAGGCTATTAGGTTGGAGGTGTCAACGCTAAAAATTGCTGTAGGACAACGATACAGTAGCAAAAAGCAGTTCAGGAATCACGTGAAACTTATTTCGGTTAGGGATGGATTTGATTTTAATGTACCAGTCTCAAATCCGAAACAAGTGGTTTTTAGGTGTTGGGTTAAAGGATGTCTTTGGAGAGTTCGTGCATCTATACAAGGGGATGACCCGGATTTTCATGTTCGTGTATACGATTTGGAACACACATGTTCTGTGACGGAACGTTCTACTAGATGCCGTCAATCAACAGCTGATGTACTGGCAGGTCTTTATAGGGACTATCTTGGTGATCTTGGTCCGGATGTTAAACCTAAAAGTGTTGGAGTCATTTTCAATAAGCAATTTAGTCTAAAGGTAATTACTATGTTTCGACTGACTTATTGATAATAATGGCTGAGTTACAGGTATGTATAGGCTGAGTTACTTATTGATAACAATGGCTGAGTTATAGGTATGTAAAGGCTGAGTTATTTACATTTTACGGCTCACTTATTGATTGTTTAAGGCTGACTTATTCGAATGTATCGGCTGAGTTATGTATATATTATGGCTGATTTATTAATTTGTTGGTGTCGACAGATGGGTTATTGGAAGGCATATCGAACGCTGCTGACTGCAAGGCAGATCGATCAGGGAACTCCTGAGGAAAGTTTTAGCGAGTTGCCTTCTTACATATTCAAGTTAAAAAGGGAAAATCCGGGTACAGTCACGCGTCTTCAAATAGGTGATGAAGATAGATTCAAATATGTTTTTATTGATTTTGGTTCGAGTATTGCTGGGTTTGCTTTCATGCGCAAAGTTGTTGTTGTCGACGGAAGGTTTCTCCATGGTAGTTACAAAGGGACACTTCTAACAGCCCTAGCTCAGGATGGTAACTTTCAAATTTTCCCATTAGCTTTCGCTGTTGTTGACACTGAAAATGATGAGTCTTGGTGTTGGTTCTTTACACAACTCAAAGTTGCCATTCCAGACGAAAAGGATCTTGCGATAATCTCCGACAGACATCAGTCAATAGGGAAAGCGATTCGTCAAGTGTATCTGTTGGCTTCACGTGGAATTTGCACTTACCATTTGTATAAGAAAACATTTGTTCCCTCTGGTGAAAAAAGCGGCAAAGTGTTTTAGGCTAACTGATTTTAATGAGGCTTTCAATGAGATTGAAGCACGTCATCCCGAACTACATGGATACCTCCAACGAGCTGGTGTCCGAATGTGGGCGCGTGTTCATTTCCCGGGTGAAAGATAGAATTTAATGACAACGAATATTGCAGAATCAATGAACCATGCACTGTCAAATGCTAGAAGTCTTCCCATAGTTCAACTTCTAGAATCGATACGGGATATGATGACCAGATGGTTTTCTGAACGGAGAGAGGATGCGAAATCACAGCCGTAACAGTTACCATATCTCAGCCGTAATTGTTTCCTTATCTCAGCCATTACCATTATAGTTTTCATAACTCAGCCATTGTTGTTTCAATAACTCAGCCATAATTGTTTTCATAACTCATCCTAAAACGTTTTTGTTTTTTGTTCTACTCCCTTATAGGACCGTGTCACCGGAGCAAGACTTATGGAGGTACAAACGATTGATGTTGTACGTGTTGAAGTGAAATATGGATCATCTTTGCATGTTGTAAATTTAGAAATAAAAAGTTGCACATGTCGTCGTTTCGACCACGAGAAAATACCATGCATCCATGCAATCGCAGCTGCAGAGCATATGGATGTGTCTCGTATATCCATGTGCGATACGAAATTTAGGAGTGTCGATTTGGTTAACGGATGGGCTGGTTCAATCATGCCTCCAGATGAATCATTCCCTGCTCCTGAAGTTGTGGATAATCAGAAGTGCTTGCCTCCGATTGTTGTGAACCAGCCAGGAAGACCAAAGAAGCGTAGGATTAAATCATCTTTGGAAGTTGCCACTGAAAATAAACGCCCTAGGAAGCAACACGCATGTTCGCGATGTAAGCAAGTTTGGCACAATGCGAAAACTTGTGCTCTATAGTTTATTTTGTGTTATTACTCATCTGTCAAAGTATTATAAATTTATTTTGTGTTATTACTCATCTGTCAAGTATTATAACTCAGCCATAACGCACTATAACTCAGCTATAACTCACTATAACTCACTATAACTCAGCCATCACATGAATCGACGAGATATTTCGTCCCGTATCATGATAACTCAGCCGTCATAAACTATAACTCAGCCGTCATAAACTATAACTCAGCCATATAATCAGTCGTATAAATCAGTCGTTTGTTTTCATATTGTTTCTTTGATAACTCAGTCATGACATGAATCGACTATATATTTCGTTTTCCCGTAAAATCTATTACTCAGCCGTAAATTTTATAACTCAGCCATGACATTACACTTCACTAAAATCGCTAAAATCGTTTTGATTGGTTTCCATTACACATCATCCAAACAACAACAAAAATATATATATATAATAACAACGCCTAAACGACAGATCTCTGGTTGGGGGAGCCCTATCGAAAAGTTTCGCCACCAACCCTCTAGCGTTCTGGACGGTCCTGCAATCGCAGAACGGGAGCTGGGCCAGATATGTCAGTCTCCAATGGTTCCTCCACTGCGAGTTCGTTCACCGCAATTCGACAGAAATCTCGTACCCGTTATAAGGCCTCTAGCCTTTCGATTGGCAATCCGGAGCCTCTGGACATCATGTCCTCTATAAAGGCACATGGGCCTTCAAGAAGATGGCGCTCGCGGAAGGCTTGACCCGACGACTCCAGGAAATTGACGTATCGGATTAACCTAGTCAAGCAAGCTCGATAGGCCAAGACATCCGTCACGAATGGGAAGGCGGTTTCCCCCAGGGGTTCGGGATTGCCTTTCGGGAGATCGGGTACATCCATCTGATCGACCAGTTCTTTGCACGACTTGTGCTCATCAAGTAGACGGACCATTCGCCAGTGTGCCAAGAAGTAACCTTCGACGATAAGGTCTTCCAGGACTAGAATGGTTCCCTCTAAACGGTAAAAACGATGGAGCTGGTCAAGTTTCAGCCGAAGCGCCCGAATATACGCGCCCATCCTCTTTCGCCGAGCTCGGTACTCTCGGAGTTCTAGCTGAAGGGGAGACAACCGGGGTCGACAGTATTTGAGTTCGGAGTGACCTCACGTGATCGGGACGTCTCTCCTACCTCCTGTGGGATGGGATTTTCTGGCTCCCGATTGCCGGATGCAGCGGCTATCCTTTCCCAGGCCTGTCTCAGCAATGCGGATCGAGTTGTTGCTGGCATCCTTCTATTTCTTACGCTGGTGGAAGTTAGAATGATTTATTCCCCCAACCTTCATCCCTATTTATATAGAGTCATGGGATGTGCCGCTGAGTCAACCAATCAGACTGCAGCAAAAATTCCGCTGTGTCCCGTGAATAACTATAAAAGACCGTGCAACACATTTAATGAAACGCGTCTTTTGTTTTCATAACTCAGCCGTCATAACATATAACTCAGCCATATAATCAGTCGTATAAATCAGTCGTTTGTTTTCATATTGTTTCTTTTGATAACTCAGTCATTACTCACTATAACTCAACCTAATAATTACAAAAACATTTTCTTTTGATAACTCAGCCATATAGATCAGTCGTTTGTTTTCATGTTGTCTTTTTCGATAATTCAGTCATAACTCACTATAACTCAACCATGACATGAATCGACTATATCTTTCGTTTTCCCGTAAAGCTATAACTCAGCCGTTAAGCAATATTTTGGCAAGTTAACCTAATAATAGACACGACCTTTCTTTTGATAACTCAGCCATATAGATTGTTCATTTTGATAACTCATCCGTTATTCACTATAACTCAGCCGTCACATGAATCGACGTGACCTTTCGTGTTCCCGTAAAACTATAAGTCAGTCTCAAAGTGAGAGTAGATACAAAAATGTGGAAGCATGAAAAGTGGATACATAGAATTAGGCGAAGAAAAAAGGGACGTTTAATACATGAAAAAGATGGGAAACTAGACAAAGAAATGGAAAATAATTAATTTAAAATAAACAGAAATTAGAGTCACGAATTGATAAGGTAAAACTAAAAATCACTGCTAGAAACCCTAAAGGATCTCAGAGACTTTGAGGGACAACCACAGAAGGTAACACTTGTTGCACATGATTTCATAGTCTCCGTAGCGGAGAGAATGGAAACCATAATTCAAACAACACATCACAGCACAAGTGGGTGAAGGGAGTGGCGGGCTGTCAGGATAGCGATGGGAGGCTGAGTATGACTTTTTCTGGGCCGTATTAAAACGAGATAAATCATCCAGAAAATAATTACCGCTTACAATGGCATCCGAAGACATCAGAGGATAATGATTTGCATCAAACAGCTGGAGGTAATGGATGGCCATATCCTCATTCCCCTTGACAAATACTTAGTACCCCACATGCTAAGGTGGCATAACCATTGGCCGGGACAATACGACTGAGAATATCAATCCCACGCTGGATATCTCTATCCTCAGCCACAACCCTTAGCCCTTCGAAGTAAATGGCAATGGGGTTGCCGGCGTCAAAGTATTTGACGAAGAAAGGCATGTGCCACCCTTCATTTTGGAGGCTACCATCAGGGGCATTGGATGTGTTGATTTCTGATGGATCAGTACAAAGCCAATATATAGCAGCTGTCATTAGAACTTCATCACTGTATACTGCATTTTTCCCCCTATGACCAGCCCTTAAAATAGAACCAAGTGAGGACCATCGACCATAATCTGCACCATATTCTGCAACAAGGGAAACGATTTTTATGAAAACGTCGTCGGGGAGATCCGGCATCTTGGGTAGAGCGGACATAGTGTTGTAAAAAAATAATGTTTTCCTAGTTTGTAGTTGAGAGGTAATAGACTAAAAACGGGAATATTATAACTCAGTCACTTGGTTCTATTAGTAGTTGATAGGTAATAAATAGAAAATAATTTTAGGGTTAAGCAATATTTTGGCGGGAAACCATAAGTTAAAACTATAACTCAGCCATAACATGAATCGACGTGACCTTTCGCTTTCCCGTAAAACTATAACTCAGCCGTAAAGCAATATTTTGGTGGGAAACTTAACAATAAAATTATTGCAAGTTAACCTAATTTTATTGGTAAGCAATATTTTGGCGGAAACCATAAGTTATTCTGTAATAGACGCATCGACGAGACCTTTTCAAATTATTCCTACTGATAATTCAGCCATTACTAACTATAACTCAGTCAATACATGAATCGATGAGAATTATGGCTGAGTTATCATTAGAAACGAAGTTCATTTCTTCAAATTGTTTATAATGATAACTCAGTCATTATTCTCTATAACTCAGCCGTCACATGACCTATAACTCAGCCATATAGATTGTTCCTATAACTCAGTCATAACTCACTATAACTCGGCCGTTAAGAAATATTTTGGCAAGTTAACCTAATAATAGAAGCGACCTTTCTTTTGATAACTCAGCCATATATATTGTTCATTTTGATAACTCATCCGTTATTCACTATAACTCAGCCGTCACATGAATCGACGTGACCTTTCGTGTTCCCGTAAAACTATAACTCAGCCAATACATGAGAGTAGATACTAAAATGTGGAAGCATGAAAGGTGGATACATAGAATTAGCCGAAGAAAAAAAGGGACGTTTAATACATGAAAAAGATGGGAAACTATACGAATAAATGGAAAGCAATTATTTTAAAATAAACAGAAATTAGAGTCACAAATTGTTAAGGTAAAACTGGAAATCACTGCTAGAAACCCTAAAGGATCTTAGAGACTTTGAGGGACAACCACCAAAGGTAACAGTTTTTGCACTTGATTTCAAAGTCTCTGTAGCGGAGAGAACGGGAACACATCACAGCAAAAGTGGGTGAAGGGAGTGGCGGGCTGTCAGGATAGCGATGGGAGGCTGAGTATGACTTTTTCTGGGCCGTATCAAAACGAGATAAATCATCCAGAAAATAATTACCGCTTACAATGGCATCCAAAGACATCAGAGGATAATGATTTGCATCAAACAGCTTGAGGTAATGGACGGCCATAGCCTCATTCCCTTGACAAATACTTAGTACCCCACATGCTAAGGTGGCATAAGGATTGGCCTGTACAATACGACTGAGAATATCAATCCCACGCTGGATATCTCTATCCTCAGCCACAACCCTTAGCCCTTCGAAGTAAATGGCAATGGGGTTGCCGGCCTCAAAGCATCTGACGAAGAAAGGCCTGTGCCGCCCTTCATTTTGGAGGCCACCATCAGGGGCATTGGATGTGTTGATTTCTGATGAGGGATCAGTACAAAGGCAATAGATAGCAGTTGTCTTTAGAACTTCTTTACTGTATACTGCATTTTTCCCCCTACGACCAGCCCTTAAAATAGAACCAAGTGCGGTCCATCCACCATATTCTGCAGCATTTTCTGCAACAAGGAAAATGATTTTGATGAAAACGTCGTCGGGGAGATCCGGCATCTTGGGTGCTAGCGCGGACATAGTGTTGTAAAAAATAATTTTATTCTAGTTTTTAGTTGAGAGGTAATAGACTAAAAACGGAAATATTATAACTCAGACACTTGGTTCTATTTGTAGTTGAGAGGTAATAAATAGACTAATAATTTTAGGGTTAAGCATATTTTGGCGGAAAACCATAACTTATTCATGTAATAGACTAATAATCCTAGTAATAACTCAGCCGTCAAGTCATATATATATATATTTCAGCCATCACTTACTATAACTCAGCCATAACATGAATATACGAGACCTTTCGTTTTCCCGTAAAACTATAACTCAGCCGTTAAGCAAAATTTTGGCGGGAAACCGTAAGTTAACCTAATAATAGACGCGACCTTTCTTTTGATATCTATAACTCAGCCATCACATGAATCCATAAAACTATAACTCAGCCGTAAAGCAATATTTTGGCGGGAAACCAGAAGTTAACCTAATAATCGACGTGACCTTTCGTTTTCCTATGGTTTTCCTTTATATTCTCTTAATTCATTGTATCGTATTTTGGCGGGAAACCATAAGTTATTCATGTAATAGACTAATAATCCTAGTGATAACTCAGCCGTCAAGTTATATATATATATATATATTTCAGCCATCACTTACTATAACTCAGCCATCACATGAATATACGAGACCTTTCGTTTTCCCGTAAAATTATAACTCAGCCGTTAAGCGATATTTTGGCGGGAAACCGTAAGTTAACCTAATAATAGACGCGACCTGTCTTTTGATAACTATAACTCAGCCATCACATGAATCCGTAAAACTATAACTCAGCCGCAAAGCAATATTTTGGCGGGAAACCATAAGTTAACCTAATAATCGACGTGACCTTTCGTTTTTCCATAAGTTAACCTATTGTTTTTCCTTTATATTCTCTTAATTCATTGTATCATTTCGGTTTCTTACTCATTGTATCGTTTCCTTCTTCTCCGCTCACAATATATTACACCTACAAATCTCCTCTACAACCAATATCAGTATATCCTTCGATCATTGCATACGTAAGTCTCCTCTCCATCCCCTCTCAATCTATTGCATATTTTCCGATCATTGCACCTATCAGTTGGTGACGGTTGTTTTTATTTTGATAGCCGAGCTATGGACGGAGAGGGTTCCAGTAGACGTCAAAAACGCAAGGCAGACGAAGCATTATCGCCAGCAAGAGTCCCAGATTACGAGTGGGAAGAGGAATCACTATCGGCCGTGTCCGAAGCCTTTTCTCGGACAAGAGACGCGGTCGAGGCGGAGTCAAAGCGTCGCTACACATAAATTCTGCGTATGATGGATGAGCATATGAAGAAGAAAGAAGAGAAGACTGTCCTCGTGCATCAAGTGCAACTAATCGACGCTCAACTAAACCAACTAAATCTAATCTTGGGTGGAGAACTTGTCGACTTAGCCACAGAGCACAAGAGGTTAGAGGAGATGAGAGGGATTGCGGAGGCCGATGCCGACCAGTGTGTGGTTCCTCTTCCTCCTCTTGATTGGGATTAACTAAAAGCTCATGGTTCCTCCTCCTCTTAATCGGTTTTTAGAAGTGAATTCCATTGTAATGTCGTGTCTTCTTCTTTATGAACCCTGAACTTGTTTTATTTTTATTTCTTTTTGTAATGTTTCATATTAATATAACTCAGCCGGTATTATGATAAATCAGCCACTAAAGATTTATAAATCAGCCGTCACATGAATCGTCGAGACATTTCGTTTTCCCGTAAATATTATAACTCAGCCGTAAAGTCAAATATAACAGCCATTTATTTTCATAAAGTTTCTTGAGGTAACTCAGCCATACTCACTATAACTCAGCCGTAACATGAATCGATGCGACATTTCGAATTCCCGTAAATATGATAACTCAGCCGTCAAATCATATATATCATTCATTTACTTTCAAATAGTTTCTTGTGATAACTCAGCCTTAAGTCACTATAACTCAGCCGTTACGTGACCTTTCGTTTTCCAGTAATGGTTATAACTCAGCCGTAAAGCGATATTTTGGCAGGAAACCATAAGTTAACCTAATAATTTTAATATTCAATTGTTGGTGGGAAACCATAAGTTAACCTAATAATATTAATATTCAATTGTCGAGTGATGTTCTTCTTCTTAAAAACGAAAATCCCCAAATGTCGAATGCTTAAACCCTAAAAAGTAAAACTCTCATAAATCATGAGCAATCTATCTGGAGATTCGAGTTGTGCATCAAATGTCCGAGAGAGAGGACGAGGTACAGTTGTTGGCGTACCTAAGAGATGTTGGTGTGGAGAAGCAATCATGGCCAAAAATTCGAAATCGGAGTCAAATCCTTGTCGACGATACTCCGTTGTGGGTATGCAGCTGCGAAGAAGGTAGAGTCTGCTCTTGGTTATGTTGAATCTGTTCTTGTTGGTTTATGTTGAATCTATTCTTGTTCCAATTGTTGTCTCCATCACCTTGATAGCTTATGAATGATGACCACGTCTTCAAGTGGGTCGATGAGGCACTGTTGGATGAGGTAGAGTCTTTCTCTGTTCAAACTGTAAAACTACAAATGGAAATGGAGATTGAGAAGAAGATGCAAATAGAGCTTGAGAAAGAGCTATTTGAGAGGGTTGAAGATGCAAAATCAGAATTGAAAGCAAGGATGAAGGTTATGATAGTTGTGATAGTTTTTGGTTATATGATCATGTTTGGTCTATTTAAGATAGCAGGATGAGATAGTGTATGATGGGATTATGTTTCCATAATGTTGTTGTTAATGGTTATGGATTCGAAGCAAACTAATGTTGTTGTGATAGTGGTGTTTTATCAATTTCTATTAATAACTCAGCCATAAATTTACTATAACTCATCCATAACTCACTATAACTCAGCCGTCATATGACTTTTCGTTTCCCGTAAATATTATAACTCAGCCAACAATTTACTATAACTCATCCATAACTCACTATAACTCAGTCGTCATATGACTTTTCGTTTTTCCGTAAATATTATAACTCATCCGTCAAGTCATTTATATCACTCATTTACTTTCAAATTATTTCTTGTAATAACTCAGCCATAACTCAATGTAACCCAGTCATAACTCACTATTACTCAGCCCTCACATGACTTTTCAGTTTCCCGAAAATATTATAACTCAGCCGTATAGTATATCTGGTTTACAAGAGTATATCACTCATTTACAAGAGTATATCTGGTTTTTAGAAAGTTTTAAAAGGTTTTACAAATTGTTTATAATGATATATATCAATTTGATTCGCTTTTTTAAAAGCTTTACAAGTTATTTCTACTGTTTTAAAACAGTAACCTCTGAATAAAATATTTTTTAAAATGGAGTTTACAATAGCAGAGACTGAAAATTATTTTATTAAAAAGAACAAATACAAGATAAATTATTCAAGAGTTCTTAAAAATAGATTTGAATTTAAGTTCATATTTCAGTTTGCTCTCCCAGCATATTGATTAGTCATCTCTCTAGCCATTGCTTCAAACCTTCTCCTATCAGATTTGTAGAGGTTGGTAAGATATTCAATGGTCTGTTCCTCATCATTGACCTCTGGTTCAATCAACTTCTCCACTAATCCCTTGAGAAGCCTAACAATCGACATGGGAGTCCAAGAGTCGGGCCTCAACACTTTTAGGTAAATGCCTCCACTATCTGATACATTTGGGTGGCAAATTCTTGTGATGAAAACAACCTGCATTATCAAGAAATTTTATTTAAAAACTATTGAGTTGCTGCAAAAAGAGGAGTCCTAATAAACATGCTTGCTAAAATAAAAAGGAGTATAATCAAAAATAGATACCTTGGGGGGATATCTTGCGTAATCAGGTGGGAAACTAATCCTAATTTTAAACACTCCCCCATCATAAGGGGTGTTCACCGGTCCGATTAGAGTAGCCACCCAACGGAAAATGTCGTCATCAACAGTTACTAACAAAAAGGCAAACACTCAATCTCTTTTATCCTTAACAGTAAAACAAATCTAATCTGAAGATGTATGTGTTTACCTGCTGTGACGTTTGGAGAAAGATCCCTGTTCAGATTTTTCAAATCGATCCTTAAATGGCTTGAAGGAGAACGACGGGCCATTTATGACGGATTGAAGGAAGAAGGTAAATAAATTTTTCGGATCTGAGAGATGATTTAGGAGTTTTCGTGAGACAAATGTTTGATGTGTAAGTCCGATAGCAAAAAGTATTTATAATACGCGAAGCGTCGCTTTGGTTTACAAAAAGTACCCCTTCGGCTTCATAAGTACCAAACTAAAGCGACGCTTCGCGTATTACGCCTTCAATCAATTACGGTTTTACAAGCCTCGGGTAGCGATGTTTCGAACTATAATATGACCATTCGTTCTCCCGTAAATATTATAACTCAGTCGTCAAGTCATATATATCACTTTACTCAGCCATAATGTTACTATCTCAACCATAACTCACTATAACTCAACCGTGACATGACCTTTGGTTTTCCCGTAAATACTATAACTCAGCTGTCAAGTCAAAAATATCACTCATTTACTTTCAAATTGTTTCTTGTGATAACTCAGCCATTACTCAGACGTCACATGACCTTTCGTTCTACCGTAAATATTATAACTCAGTCGTCAAGTCATATATTTCACTTTACTCAGCCATAACGTTACTATCTCAACCATAACTCACTATACGGGAGACCTGTTCTTAATCACCTTCGGGTAAGTTGGGCACCACCATACGGGAGACCTGTTCTTCGCAAGAGGCATGCTCAGCAAGTAGACGAGTCATGCGCCAATTCGCCAGAAAAAAACCTTCGGCGATGAGCTCATCCAGGACTCGGATAGTCCCTTCCAATCGGCAGAGCCAAAAGACTTGCACGAATTTAAGACCAAATGCTTTAATATACGCGCCAAGTCTCTTGCGGCGAGCTCGGTACTTCCGGAGTTCCTTTTGCAAAGGATCCCCTTCACGGGATCGAGACGGAGACTCTTGAGGGGGGCATTATCCGACGCATTCGGATCGAAACCGCTAGTTCTAGCGGCTGTCAGTTCTCGGGCCCGTTTCAACCATGCAGATCGGGTAGTGGCATCTTTGCTAGTTTCGTTCTAGTTTTGAATGCTCTGAACATTTCCAACCCTTTCCCTATTTATACTAAAACTTGGAACGCAACCCCCATTGATTCCACTGGCGGGAAACCATAAGTTAACCAAATAATAGAACGTGTAAAAATCACTATAAGTCTATAAAAATCCTACACTACTGATTTATAATTTAGCATGTATTACGATATCTCAGCCATTACGGATTTATAAATCACTATAACTCAGCTGTCACATGAATCGACGAAACATTTCGTTTTCCCGTAAATATTATAAATCAGCCGTCATATGACCTTTCGTTTTCCCGAAAATACAATAACTCAGCCATCAAATCATATTTTGGCGGGAAAACATAGTTATATGATTTGGCGGTATTACGGTATCAAGGCAACTAACACCAGTTAGACAACACCATTTTAGCGGTATTACGATATCTCAGCCATTGCGGATTTATAAATCACTATAACTCAGCTGTCACATGAATCGACGAGGCCTTTCGTTTTCCCTTAAATACCATAGCTCAGATGACGTCGGTTTCAAAAAGTGATTGTCATTGTACTTTTGTGTCGTCTTTTACATGAACTAATGAACTATGAACTACGAACTATGATTTTGTGTGGTTTTTTTTTTTTTTTTGATTTCGTTTTGTTAGTACTTTCATATTAATATAAGGGAAGGGAATCAGTCGTTATTACGATATCTCAGCCATCACAGAATGATAACTCAATCATAAAGTTCAACAAGTCAACCACAATATAGAATAACTCATCACTTTACCGTAACACTTTGAATAATAATTTTAAATTTAAATTTGAGTTATAATAATTTTAGTTTTAAATTGTCGGACAAATACTTTAACAAAAAATAAAAATACGTGAAACGTTTTAATAATATTGAGAGACGTTTTAGTACTTTAAGAAAAATAAAATTCTAAATTCGAATAATAATTATTTAATTATTTGCAATAATATCTTGTGATAAAAATCTCACTTTATGAATTTATTATGCGTGTGGATTTGAGCAGGCACAGAATTAGTAATTTTTCACGTTTCCCTAACAACACTTTTTGTAATATCGAGAGACGTTTTAATACTTATTAGGAATCTGACAGAACAAAAGACCCAAAAAAGAAAGAAGAATACGTTTTCTTATCTTCATATTATTGAGAAGACCCTAAACGATAACTCAGCCATAACGTTACCATAACTCAGCCAACCCCAAATTAGAATGACTAAATAACTGACCAAACCGAACCAAACCGGAAACTATTTTTCCATTATTTTCGGTTAATTAAGGTTATATTTGGCTTGCTATCGGTTATATTAAGTTAATCGACCTATTTTGGATAACATTTGGGTTATTTATGGTTATATAGTCGTCTAACCGACACATAACCGAAAAGCAATTTCAAATTTTTTTAAAAAATTTGAAAAATAGTTATCATATTAGTATATCCAAATTACCATCTTAAACCAAACACAATATAACCAAAACCAAATTGTTATATTAAAACCCATAATGTTGGAAATATGAAACATACATCTCTAACCCTAACCCTAACCCCTAAACGTCATGTGTTGTATGTTTTACACATCCTTGGTGAGAATGTGTAAAAATCAATCTTTGTCTATAATTATTACTTTTCATTGCTTATAGTGATTGTAATATTCCTTTTTTCATTGTATATTTTAATTTTGAGTTATAATAATTCTAATTTACAAATATTTCATAAGTTAGCCGTTTATGTCGACAACTCAGCCATATCAGTCAAATGTTTTAGAAATACTTTTATTAAAAAAAAAAAATTTAAATTCAAATTCAAATTTTAAATTCTTTTTAAATAAAAAATCGCTAAAATCTTACTTATTACGCGTGTGGTTGTTAACAGTAAACATAATTATTGTTTGTGTCTCTCCAACAACACTTTTTGTCTTCTCGAGAAGGTATATAATAAATTAATATACCGTAAACGATAACTCAGCAATAACTTTACCATAACTCAGCCAACCCCAAATTAGAATGACTAAATAACCGACCAAACCGAACCAAACCGGAAACTATTTTTTCCATTATTTTCGGTTAATTACGGTTATATTCGGCTTGCTATCGGTTATATTAAGTTAATCGACCTAATTTTGAAACGTTTGGGTTATTTATGGTTATATATTCGTCTAACCGACACATAACCGGAAATAACCGAAAAATAATTTGAAAATTTTTTTTAAAATTTGAAAAATGGTTATCATATTAGTATATCCAAATTACCACCTTAAACCAAACACAATATAACCAAAACCAAACTGTTATATTAAAACTCATAATGTTGGAAATATGAAAATACACCTCTAACCCTAACCCTAACCCTAACCCCTAAATGTCATGTTTTGAATGTTTTACACATTTTGATCAGAATGTGTAAAAATCAATCTTTGTCTCTAATTATTACTTTTCATTGTTTATAGTGATTGTAATATTCATTTTTTCATTCTATATTTTAATTTTGAGTTATAATAATTTTAATTTACAAATATTTCATAAGTCAGCCGTGTGAAGTATGTAAATCAGCCGTAACTTAACCGTAAACCAGCCATAATTTTGAAAATAGACAAATCAAAGTTTTACAAATCCAAGTACAATTCCAAAAGAAACGAAACGAAGGACATAATGCATTATTTAATTTGGATCAAAAAATCAGGTGCCTCATCGTAGATTTCTGCAGCCATTTTAACCCGTATAGCCTGGATATTTTGATCATTGATTCCATCGAAAGACACACCAAGCGCTAGACATTCAACAAACTTTAAAGCGTACACGCCACAGTCACCAACCTGTACGTTTTGAGGGATCTTGGAGGCACTCTTCCTCCTGAAACCGAACTGACTGGTAGTAGGTGTACGAATTTCGTGAGGAACGTTCGCGTTCATCATTGCTGGAATCATCCGCGTAAACGCCCTACAATCATTCAGCATTCTAAGCTCACTCTCTTCGGTTACTTGTCCCACGATGCTATCATAGCAATCAATATGCCTTCTCTTTAGATCCACGTGCAGCGCCACCCAGTGATTGCCTCCAGTTTGTGGAGCAATATACAGGTGATCCACATCTTCTATCCACTTCAAATTAGTCGGTTCATCTAGTGGTAACAAACCTTTAACTAACTCTTCATAACTATTGCCAGTCATTTTAAAAAACTTGGGTTTCATATTGAACATCGTATAATCACGAATCATCGATCTAGTGAACCACGGGTCTATAAACGCAATGCATTTGTTGTGGAATGGGAAGGGATCTCGTTTGTACCTAATACTGAGGAGTCTCATAAACGCGCCCATGTGCTGTAAAACAGAAAACTGATTAGTAAACAACAACTCAGCCATAATGTAATATAATTCAGTCGTAAACAATAACAAATCATACCACTGCCACCTACTGTCAATATGTATTATATCTCAGCCGTAAACATAATAACTCAGCCATTATGTATAATATCTCAGCCGTAAACATAATAATTCAGACATCAAGTTAAACTTACTTTATCAGACAGCCACCCAAATGTACCAGACAGGCAGTTCTTTCTTTCGGTGATGAGAGTCCTATAGAATTCAATATTTGACTTGCCTAATGGTGTACCCCTAAGAAAAAAATAAGAACAGGGTAATATAATTTTAACAAGATGTGATTAACAAGGGTCTAAAGGGTCATACTCGGCTTTCTTTAGGTACTCCAAAAGTTTCTGAACCTTGACCGGATCAACAGGTGCCAGAGGATCATATATTCCAGGTCCAGGTGAACAGTTCTTCCTCATGCACGTCAGTCCGTTGTCCCCAATATAAGGAAAAGTCCTCTCTTGTGTAGCTTGTAGTTTATTCAATGAATTTCCATCCGGGGACAGCTTAACATTCTCTAGCCTTAAAGCTTTGATTCTATCAAGCCTAATCTTTTCCTCCTCATCATCCTCAGATTCAGGTTCAAGGATATTGTTTTCAGCCATAATCTTGGCTGTCATATCACATATACTGCTGTCAGCAGCGTCGGCACCAGCGTTTGCACCAGCTTCGGATACTCCCTCATTCAAATCAGATTCCAATTGAATGACTTGATTAGGCTTAGTAGTCTTTCTAACTCTTCTCTTTGGCGGATTATTTCCATCCTTCTTTCCGCCAGCTCTTTGACCTTCTTTGCAGCCGCCGCCTCATCTTTTGCCTTCTCCGCCAACTCTTTGACCTTCGTCGCAGCCGCCGCCTCATCTTTGGCCTTCTTTGCCGCCAACTCTTTGGTCTTCTTCGCAGCGGCCGCCTCAACTTTGGCCTTCTTTGCATTTAATTCTTCGTCCTTCTTTCCATCATTGGCATTTTTCCTCGTGTTAGGCCGTTGAATTGGTTTCGTAGCAGCTGGAGACTTTCACAATGAAATTAAGAGGATCATCTTTATCAAACTCATCTTTATCAAACTCTTTATTCAGATTCCTACTGACCCCAGCCAAACCACGGCCAACTACATGTATAACATAGCGAAGACAATTAAAGATAATGATAACTCAACCTAAACAATCTGGAAACTCAGAGCATTTGCATCGGTGTCCTTGAAGACCGTCCGTTGCAATTAAGTGATTTGATTTAAATCTAAATTCGATATATATTGAAGATACGTTCCTTAGTAGGGGACGTTTTTTCTTCCGTCCGTCGTACACGTGTCTGCGTGTGAGATGTTTGTGTTGTTTGGGTATCGAATTCTTTTTTTTTATCTCCGATCTTAATACCAATCTCACCAAGTGGTATTAGCGGAATTCAGCCCCGTTACGGGAAACACAGGCGCCGTGGTGCGACGGATCCTCGAGAAGCTTTCACCGGAGATGGCCGATGAAAGACTTTGTTTCTCACAAGACCGTTACATCTTCGGAAGTAAGATTTTTCTCCCAATCGTTGGATATGTTTTGAGATTTATGGTTATTGAAATTTGCCATGGATTTGAAGTGTTTCTTGTATTTGATTCCGTAGTTTTAAGGTCTTCTCTTTATGTTTATGGTGTTGGTGTTGGTGTTGGTGGTGATTGGATTTTGTAGGGAGGATTCCATTTTCGTATTTGGAAGATATTCATATGAGGTTTATGAAAAACTATAGAAAAGTTGCGCATCAGGCTCCAGCTTATGCAATGAATGATGAATTCTCAAGGGTTTTGCATCAGCAGATGGAGTTCTTCTCTAGTAATCCTAGTGTTGATACTCTCAATCTTGTTAGAGGAGAAGTCAGTGAGGTAAACAATTCTTCTTTAGCTCATATGCTTTTCTATATCTGTCTTTGGTGGATGTGTATTAATTCTTATAAACTGTATTAGCTTTCTCATTGTTGTGTTTTCGGGTTTACGAATTCGATCAGTCATGGTTGAGAACATTGAGAAGATAATGGAGAGAGGTGATAGGATTGAGCTTCTTGTTGATAAAACAGCAACAATGCAAGATAATGCATTTCATTTCAGGAAACAATCTAAGCGCCTCCGTCGAGCTCTTTGGATGAAAACGCTAAGCTCTTTTAAGGATCTCTGTCTCTTCTTGATTCTCTTGATTTTCTTTGGTCTTTGGTAGTTACTAGATACACCTGAAACAGACCACTGTTTTTGTAAATCAACTCAGTCGCATCCTTTCAGTTTCCAGTCTTGGTTTTTGCAATGAACATGAGAGTGAGTTTGAGGTTACATGTCATGGATGGTCCTCCTCGCTTATGTAACTCTTGTAAATGTCAAAATGATACAGAGGTTTTATTGAACACTTGCCTTGTCTTGTAGATTTTAGTCACTTGAGTGAGTTTGTTCCCTGTATTTCCAATACTCTATCTGCTGTTTCTTTTATAATTCTTGCATTTGCAATATACAATCCACATATTCGTTATTTATGTTGTTAAAATTGACTTTGAGTTTTCATCTTGGTTTACATTTCTGATTTACAAATATTTGCTCCTTTCATCCGTGTCTCTGTTTTCATTAATTAAACCATATTAGTTGCTACTACATTCTTTTCGCAAATTTGTCATAACTTGTTACTTAAACCAAAAACCATTTTGTTTTTTTCAAGTTTTTGTAATTTTGTAATTTTCTTATGTTTTTAATGTCAATGTTATATGTTTTATTTAAATTAAAACTTTAATATGTTTTTACTTATTTATTTAAATAATTAATTTTTTAATTAAAAATACTATTTTTTTTCAGGGGACCAACTGTGAAGGACACCAATGCTATACAAAACTTAAGAAACTCTCAAAATAAAAATAAAATAATTAAAGGACCAAATATTGACACCAATGCATATGCCCTCAGCCATAACATTAACATAATTCAGACATTACCGGAGGACTGTTGACAGAGTAGTTTTGGTGCATTTTTCCTGGAACTACTGGTACTGGTGGACTTTTTGGTGAAAACAGTTCATCCCTAAGGTTCTTTATTTTGAAATTTTTACAAGTGTTTTGTGACAACAGTTCATCCCCAAGGTCTTCAACATTGTTTTGGCCAGTTTGCCCAACACCCAAGGAAAGCACGTGCTCTTTCATCTGCTTGAGATCACTCTCAACAGAACGATACCTGGTTTCAAACCTTTCATTCATCCTCTCTTCTATTCTATCTCCAATGTTTTTTTCCAAGGTGTCAAACCTTGAGGTTAAATTAGACACCAACTCAATGAGAGTTCTAACCGGTCCACCACCCTGACTGTTGGAAACTACCACCTTCTGTTCAGCTCCTTCACCAGATCCACCACCCTGACTGTTGGAAACTACCACCTTCTTGACTTTCTGCTTCTTTGCGGAAGGAAAGTCAGAATCAACTTTCTGCTTCTTTGCGGGAGGAGAGTAAGAATCAATATCCCAAAACCTCTAACAAACTTATCCATGTATGTCTTGGATAAGGCGATCAACTGCTGGGTCGTCTTTTTGATCTGGCCACGTATGAAATAGCTCGCGTACATCATCCTTCATAACCATTTTAGTCACACGCAGCTGTAACATAAGAGAATATGAGACCCATCAGTGAATAATAACTCAGCCAACACTAAAGCATAAATCAGCCATTACTTTAAAATAACTCAGCCGTTACTAAACCATAAATCAGCCATAACTAAATCATAACTCATCCATTACTAAACAATCACTCAACCAGATATAAACCTTACCTCACCAAGCGCTTTGATCTCTTCAGTAATTACCGGTACCAGCGTAGAACGTGTACGGTTTCCACCCCATTGAAGCATCGGTATGCCACCATCTTCAGCTGATGCATTCCCAAACCGTTCTCCAAAGCATTTAATGGACTCATACGCCTAAGCCTGTAACACGGGTGTAAACCCACTGAGGGTGTACGACTTTCCCGTAGGGTTCAACATCTTTATGGAATCAACAAGAGCTTCAAATGCTGACCGACCCCACGGATACGTCTTCATTGCTTCATCATCAAAAACTCTTTTGGCACTTTCATATGGAATTCTAGAGTTAATATGCAAACCATAAAGTCCAATGTGTTGAAGAAGCAACAACCCCAACCATTTACGATGATCAAGGTTAACCCATCCCCGGCACACTTTTAATGCTTCCCTGAGTTCAAGTAGCGTTGGACCTGCCCACCAGGCACTTCCAAAAGTCTGAAGAACTCTTTGTGTTCCTCTTCAAGTTCAAACCGTTCAGTAGGCATTGGGTCTATGTTTAACCCCGTCAGATTATGAAACTCATTCAACCCAAACCTGATAGGTTGACCGCCGACCACAAACCAAAGCTCCTTCTTATGTACCCTTAACTGGTTACATAATAGAAAATGAACAACCTTACCAGACCAGACGAATTGTCTATCAACTAGCTTAGAGATTATTCCAATTGGTACATCCTTCGTTTTTCCCACGCATCCAGTCCTATTGATTCCCTAATCTGACGTAATTCTAACATCGTGAAATTGGTATTAATTTGTTTAGTATGTAGAATAGACTTCATTTCTGGCCAAAGTCTTGGTGGGTAATCCCTTGCTTGTTCTTCAGAAATATCCTTAGCCATCTGATAGTAAAGCATAAAATAAATCTGCCATTACATATGGCAAACGCAATGCATATAATAACTCTGCCATAAATATATAACTCAGTCGTAAAACATAAGATAACTCAGTCCAAACTCAGCCATCAAAGACGGCGACAATCACCCGTAACTCAAAAATAAATAGGAAGACACATACCGAAACTCGAAGACGAGACGACTTAGACGGAAACGAACAAGACAGCGACGACGAAGAGAAGAAAGAGTGAATGATGATATCGAACGAGGACGGCAAGAGATGACGGCGGGAGAGTAGAAAAAGACAGATTATCGCCGGCGGAATTAGGGTTAGATTTCGCCGACGATAGGGACAGAGAGTTTTTTTTCGCGGTTTAAAAACCGTTCACTTTCCCTCTCATTGTAACTGTCGATTCTGGAAAGATAACTCAGCAGTCATAAACGGTATCTCAGCCAACCCTCAAATTAGAATGATTAAATAACCGACTAAACCGAACCGAACCGATAAAATAAATTTTCCAATTTGATATTTTTGAATTGGTATGTTTAATTAATTTCGGATATATTCGGCTTAATTTCGGTTATATTAGGCTAATCTACTTAATTACAATATATTTTGGGTTATTTATTGTTAGATATTAATATAACCGACCCATAACCGGAAATAACCAATTTTTTTTTTTTTGATTTTTTGATTTTCTAAAAAAATATTCAAATGGTAATAATATTATTATATCCATATTACCACCTTATACCATACACATTAAAACACATTAGAACCAAATCCAAAAATCAAATAATCTGAACCCTACATCTCAAACCCTAAACCCCAACCCTAACCCTAACCCTAACCCCTAAACGTCATGTGTTGTATGTTTTACACATCCTTGGTGAGAATGTGTAAAAATCAATCTTTCTCTATAATTATTACTTTTTATTGGTTATAATAATTGTAATATTCATAATTCAATTTTACATTTAAATGTTGAGTTATAATAATGTAAATTTACGAATATTTTATAAGTCAGCCGTGTAAGTCAATAACTCAGCCATCACTTAGTCACTTTGTTGGAATTTTAAGATTTTTTTATTCGAATTTTGAGTTCAATTTTTTAATTATTTTGTATAATATATTGTGAAAAAGCTAACTTTATAAATTGATTACGCGTGTGGATCTGAGCAGGCACAGAATTATTTTTTGGGCTTCCCCAACAACACTTTTAGTAATATCGAGGCACGGCACGAAAGACTAAACGAAGCCGTACCAAGTACATAACTCAGCCATAACTCACTCATCCGTACGAAGTAGATAACTCAGCCGTTCGAAATATATAACTCAGCCATAACGTATATGTTTATTTAATATTTAATTAGAACTCAGCCGTGTGAAGTACATAACTCAGCCGTAACATTGAAAGGATACTAAACAAAGGACTTTCTTATCCAAGTACAATTTCTACCAAAAGAAATCCAAATTTTTCCAATACCCAAGTACAATTCCTACCAAAAGAAATCCAAATGTTTTTTTACATATCCAAATACAATTCCTACCAAAAGTAATCCAAAGGTTTTTTTACATATCAAAGTGCAAGTCCTACCTACCAAAAGAAATACAAATGTTTTTTACGTGAACTGATTCATAAAATCAGGTGACTCATCGAAGATTTCTGCTGCCATTTTAACACGTATACCCTGGATGTTTTGATCACAGATTCCATCGAAAGACACACCAAGCGCTAGACATTCTATAAACTTTAAAGCGTACACGCCACAGTCACCAATCTGTATGTTTTGCGGGACCTTGGAGACTGTCCTCCTCCTGAAGGTAAACTGTTTGTAAGTAGGTGTACGAATTTCGTGAGGAACGTTCGCGTTCATCATTGCTGGAATCATCCGCGTAAACGCCCTACAAGCATTCAACATTCTAAGCTCACTCTCTTCGGTTACTTGTCCCACGATGCTATCATAGCAATCAATATGCCTTCTCTTTAGATCCACGTGCAGCGCCACCCAGTGATCGCCTCCAGTTTGTGGAGCAATATACAGGTGATCCACATCTTCTATCCACTTCAAATTAGTTTGTTCATCTGATGGAATCAAACCTTTAACTAATTCTTCAAAACAATTGTCAGTCATTGTAAAAAACTTGGGTGCGGACTTGAACATCGGATAATGACGGTGAACCATTTCACTGGTGAACCACGGGTCTATAAACGCAATGCGTTTGTTGTGGAATGGGAAGGGATCTCGATTGTACCTACACCTAAGGACTCTCATAAACGCGCCCAAGTGCTGTACAACAGAAAACTGAGTAGTAAACAACAACGCAGCCATAATGTAATATAAGTCAGACAACGACAACAATAACTAAGACATTAAGATAAACTTACTTCATCAGTAAGCCACCCATATTTACCATCTTCTTCTGGCCTCACTAGCCAGTCCTTTCGTTCGGTGATTAGCACCCTATAGAATTCAATTTCCATTCCGCCTTTGCCTAACGGGATATTCCTAACAAACAAATAAACACAAGTTAATATAATGTTAACAAGCTGTTATTAACTTGTTAAGCAAAAGGGTCTAAAGGGTCATACTCGGCTTTCTTTAGGTACTCCAAAAGTTTCTGAACCTTGACCGGATCAACAGGTGCCAGAGGATCATATATTCCAGGTCCAGGTGAACAGTTCTTCCTCATGCACGTCAGTCCGTTGTCTCCAATATTAGGGAAAATCCAGCTTGGATGATCTTGTTGTGTATTCAATGCACTCCCATCCGCTGACAGCTTAACACTCTCCAGCCTTAAAGCTTTAATTCTATCAAGCCTAATCTTTTCCTCCTCATCATCCTCAGATTCAGGTTCAAGTGAGTTGGCTTCAGCAAAATACTCGTCTCTAATATCTTCTGCACCGGCTTCTGCACCAGCTTCTGAACCAGCTTCTCCAGGTAGTACAAATTTCAACGGCTTAACAACAGCAGCAGTAGGATTTTTAGGCGCCCTACCTCTACCTCTACCTCTACCTCTACCTCTACCTCCACCTCTACCTCCTACCCGCAGCTAATTCTTTGGCTTGCTTTGCCGCAGCTACTTCTTTGGGCTTCTTTAACGCAGCTACTTCTTTGGCCTTCTCTGCCGCCTCTAACTCTTTGGCCTCCTCTGCCGCCTCTAACTCTTTAACATTTCTCCTCGTGGAAGGCCGTGTTTTCGTATCAGCTGGTCTCTTAGTAGCTGGAGACTTCTTAGCATCTGGAGAAGTCAAATAGTTCTTTTCCTGTATATTAAAATTATAATAACTCAGCCTAAACATTCTGAAACATCAGCCATAAAACAAAGATAAATCAGACATTATGATAACTCAGCCTAAACATTCTAAAAAAACAGCCATAAAACAAAGATAAATCAGACATTACCTTCTCTGCCGCCTCTAACTCTTTGGCCTTCTCTGACGCCTCTAACTCTTTGGCATTTCTCCTCGTGGAAGGCCCTGTTTTCGTATCAGCTGGTTTCTTAGCAGCTGGAGACTTCTTAGCATGTGGAGACTTCTTAGGAGAAGTCAAAGAGTTCTTTTCCTGTATATCATAGCGAAGACAATTAAAATTATAATAACTCAACCTAAACCTTCTGAAAAATCAGCCATAAAACAAAGATAAATCAGACATTACCGGAACTTTTGGTGGACCTTTTGATGTCTGAAGTTCCTGTCCATGTCCCACGTTATTTAGTTCCTGTCCCATAATTAAAGTCTGGTCAGTCGTGCTCTTTGGAAGCACGAGCTCTTTCATCTGTTTGAGGTCCGTCTCAAAAGATCCAAGCCTGGTTTCAATCCTTTCATCCATCTTCTTCTCCAGATTCGCTGATACATTTTCAATGTTCCTATCAACGGTGTCAAACCTTGTGTATAACTTAGAGATCAATTCGTAGATCTAACCGACTCATCTTCGATAGGTCTAACCGACCCATCTTCCTCCTCACTTACCTTTTTTCTTTCTTCTTCCTCTCCTGTGCAACTCCTTCACTAGTTTCCTGACTGTTGGAAACTTTCATCTTCTGGACTTTCCGCTTCTTTGCGGGAGGAGATTCAGACTCAACAACTGCTTCAGCTTTCTTTTTCCTTTTCTTCTTATCACTCCCCTTAACATCCCAAAAACCTTTAACAAACGTATTCAGATGTATGTCTTCGATCAGGCGATCGATTGCTGGGTCGTCTTCTTGTTCTGGCCACGAATGAAATAGCTCGCAGCCATTTTCCTTCTTAACCATATTATTCACACGCAGCTGTAACATAAGAGATTATGAAACCCATCAGTAAGTTTTAACTCAGACAAGACTAAAGCATAAATCAGTCATTACTAAAACATAACTCAGCCAACACTAAAGCATAAATCAGCCATTACTAAAACATAACTCAGCTGTTACTAAACAATAACTCAGCCATAACTAAATCATAACTCATCCATTACTAAACAATCACTCAACCAGATATAAACCTTACCTCACCAAGCGCTTTGATCTCTTCAGCAATTGCGGTTTCCAGCGATGAACGTGTACGGTTTCCACCCCATTGAAGCATCGGTATGCCACCATCTTCAGCTGATGCATTCCCAAACCAATCTCCAAAGCATTTGATGGATTCATACGCCCAAACCTGTAACACAGGTGTAAACCCACTAAGGGTGTACGACTTTCCCATAGGGTTCAGCATCTTTATGGAATCAACAAGAGCTTCAAATGCTGACCGACCCCACGGATACGTCTTCATTGCTTCATCATCAAAAACTCTTTTGGCACTTTCATATGGAATTCTAGAGTTATGATGCAAACCATAAAGTTCAATGTGTTGAATAAGCAACAGCCCAACCATTTACGATGATCAAGGTTAACCCATCCCCGGCACACTTTTAATGCTTCCTTGAGTTCAAGTAGCGTTGGACCTACCCCACCAGGCACTTTCAAAAGTTTGAAGAACTTTTTGTGTTCCTCTTCAAGTTCAAACCGTTCAGTAGGCATTGGGTCTATGCTTAACCCCGTCAGATAATGCAATTTATTCAACCCAAACCTGATAGGTTGACCGCCGACCACAAACCAAAGCTCCTTCTTTTGTACCCTTAATTGGTTACATAGTAGGAAATGAACAACCTTACCAGACCAGACGAATTGGCTATCAACTAGCTTAGAGATTATTCCAATAGGTACTTTCTTCGTTTCATCCCACGCATCCAGTCCTATTAATTCCCTAATCTGAGGGAATTCTTTCATCCTGAAATTTGTGTTTATATCTCTAGACTCTATTTTAGCGTGTAGTCTTGGGGGGTAATCCCTTGCTTGTTCTTCAGAAATAATCACCATCGACATCTGTTATAGAGTATAAGTAAATCATAACATAAATCAGCCATAACATAAAACAAACTCAGCCATAACATAAAACAAACTCATACACAAAGCATAACATAACTCAGCCACAAACACATAACTCAGATCTAAAGCACAAAATATATCAGTCACAACTCAGCCGTAACTCAGTCGCAAAATAAAACAAACAGTAAATCAGCCATCGAATCGAATAAATCTAACAAATCAGCCGTAAACCCTAAAATAATTGAGCCGCAACATAAAACGAAAAGTAAATCAGCCATCGAATCGAATAAATCTAACAAATCAGCCGTAAACCTAAAATAACTGAGCCGCAACATAAAACAAAAAGTAAATCAGCCACCGAATCGAATAAATCTAACAAATCAGCCAGCCGTCATTAACAACGGTGACAATCAGCCGTAAATCATCGAAAAAACCCACATTCAGCCGGAAAACTCGAAATTAAACAGTCGACACATACCGGATTGACGAAGACGAAGAAGACGAAGAGAGAGAGAGAGCCAATTGAAGAAAGAGAGTCCGATGACGAAGAAAGACGGCGAGAGATGACGGCGAGAGATGACGGCGGGAGATTGACGGCAAGAGAGTGGACAATGACAGTATCGCCGGCGACGAGAGACGAGGGTTTTGATAAAAATTTTTCGCGGTTTGAACAGTTAATACTATTCACTTTCCCTCTCGATATAAACAAGAGAAAACAAAATTGTGGATCTAAAAAAACTGCTTAATGACGTGTTAAATCATATCTGATGTGTATTTTAATTTGCTGATGTGTATTTTTTTTTAATTTTTTACTCCAATTCGAAAAACAAAACCCAAGGGGTAAATTGTAATTACACCCAGGGCACTAAACATTCTAGTAATTTTCAAAAGATTTATAGATTTGGGTAATAAACCAATTTTTGGATAACATTTGAGTAATTCTTTCAAAAAATTATTTCTCTAAAGACACACTTTCATGAATTTCTCTACAATATTAACAAATATTGAAATGTTTTTGATATGAAAAAGAAGAAAATACATGGAAAATGTTTCAAATTTCTCTTTAGTTTAAATATGTTTGCTTTTAATTTTGATTGACAAGTAGCATTCTCTCCACTGCTGATGTGTCATTCATATGGAGATAATTAGCTCATCTTTATAGTATAAATTTAAAAATTCGTTACCAGCTGTAAAAACATAATTATTATTTTTGACTACAAGTTGTACCATGATGTCCTCCACAAAGGCAACATAGACCAAACTCTATTTACAATTTTTACAATAATATACTATGATGTTGACCAACTTTACAAAAGAAACATTCAAATCACCTAATAAAGGTTGTCATCTTTGGTTCATATTTCAACCTAGGGTCCGAATGGTGACTGCGTATTTTGTTGTGCGGGACAAGTAATTTTAGTACAGTTCAATTGTGGTTCATGCGGGAGAAATATATTTGTAGGACAAGTACGGATAATAAAAAATAAGCGGTCCAGAATAAAACTTGATTAGTGAAAAAATAATTGCAGTTTAGAATAAGCAGTACAAAATAATATAAATAATTAATATAATTGTAAATTATTATGTGTAATATATTTTCATATATTTTGTAGATATATTTTTATACAAAATATATTTAATATAAGAAACAATTTTTTATAACATATTTTAACAAATTTAATATACCAAAATATCATATGTTTCTTCAATATTTATCCAGTAATAATAAAGTTAAAATATAATATTATTTTAATATTATATGATATAAGAAGAAAGAGAAGAGAATAAATAGCTTAGGTATAGTATATACAATATGTGGGAGAAAAAAATAACAGGTATTTTAATTATAATAAAAATAATAATATATAAATATAAATGTAATCCATTGCGTATTTGCTACGACCGCAGGGTAATAGCCTCTTTGAAGTTCTATAGCCGTCCAATACTATTTTCTGTTCTAAAAAAACGCACTCATTCTCTTTCTTATTTTCTTTGCAAAACCACAAATTTATAATAATAGTTGTGATTGGAGACACATGTGGGTTATTCATAAATATTTTCTCAATTCCGCATTTCCGCATATTACTTGCTTCCATTCAACGCCTAAGAGTATCATGATATAGTCCATTGAATACAACCATATACTGTGATGTGACGGCCCACAAGGCCACAACCATGGAAAGAAATTGAAACCAATTTTCTCAAAATAGGAATAAATATTTTGTTAGGTTTATAAAGGAAAAGTTTCTAATTGTTTCAAACAACTAATAAGGATATTTATTAAAAACTAAATGTTTGGGGTTCAAATTCGAGTGTTATAAATTTTTTTAATTGAAATTAATTTTAAAACGATGTCTTTTAGTGAAAACGATATCACATCATCAAATAAGTGTTAACTGAGTCAACATTGCGATAATATAGATTCTGAAATTAAGATGATTTTAAAAATTTTGATATGATATTCAAAATTTAACCAATATATAAATTGATGGGTAATATTAGTGAATGCCACAAATATGGAGAGAAATAAACAAAATACCACAAAAATTTATTTTATAGGAAAATGCCAATGGACCTACAGTTTTGATAGAGTAAAAAGACATAATTACCTTTTTTGTTTTAGAGTTAGATAGAAGAAGTGAAAAATAGCATGTAATATTTATATTTTACATGTTATATTAAGCTAAATAACATGTAACATAAAAAATAGCGTGTTATACGAAAAAGTAACATGTTAAAAAGAGAAATTTTCTAAATATTACTTATAATTTAAAAAAATAACATGTTCCAAAAATAAAATAACGGAAGTTCTAATATGAAAGAAGAGAGAGAGTGATAAAGAAAGAAGGAGAGAGACAAAAAAATTATAGAAATTTTTACATGATTGGCATGAGAGAAAAAATAAAAGAAGAATGAGAGAGGATGTTATTTACGTGAATTAAAAAAATAACATGATATTTAAACAAATAACATGTAATATATGTAATGGGTATAAGAGTAATTGTAAATGAAGAGAGAGAAGACATTGTTACATCAGTGGTACTTTCTTAAATACTTTTGGTTTGAATGGTATCCATTGCATATTCTCTAAATTGATTATGTGTATTTTGTAAGTAGACATCAATACTTTTTCTATTATAAAATTCATAAATAATCACTTTTATTCTAGATCCCCACCTCAGATCATTCAACCAAATACTATTCATATTAAAAGGTTATTTGGTGATTACATCTTAGGCAGTTTATTTTTAGTTTCATTAATTAAAGAAATGACCCAATTGTAGGCGAAATGACAACGACTTACATTCATGATTATGAAAAATACATTACATTTTCTTTGAAATTAAACATCATTTTAAGATTTATATTATTATTGGAAAATAAATATAATGGGTTACTTTTCTAAGATATAGTTTTGAGTTATATGGTTTTTATTAGAAATATGAAAATCAAATTGTTGTATTGATTGGTAAGAGCTTTACAAAATATATAATTTTAAAATTTACTAATCTTAGTAACATTACTAGAAACTTTACTAAAATTTTTACTTTCAGCTTCTTTGTACAGCTTTATTGTTTTTTTTCAGCTTTGTATTATTTTTTAACAACTACCTTTCCAGCTTACAACTCTTTCATACAACTTTATATACGTTACTAATTAAACCTTATAAATTATATATCTTAGGATTTTAAGAAAGTGGATTTTTGAAAGTTTTGGGTAAAGCTTTTTATTCGTTTCAGCGGTTTGTTATCAACTGAAAATAATAATATTTGATTTCCGGTTTTCAGTTGGCTGTATTTCTCCAATATTATTAACAACAGTAAAATACGTTTTTCTAGTGGGAGACTAATAAAGCCAACATTATGTTAGACACGGTGATATATTAGTATACAACATATAATGATGATTTTTTTTATATCATCATTCTCACTCATCCACCTTCACGTCCTACATCATCATTTCACTTGAGGTGGAGCCTAAATTAAAGTAATACGCGTGAGAATCCGAGGTGAATAGGCATCAAGATTAGTAATAGATGGAAAAAACAGTTATACATGTGGAATGTGGATTAATTATCTATTTAGTTTGGATAGCTCCAAAAATTCTTAAAAACTATTATCTGTTTGGTCTGGAACGTCGGTTAGTTCAGATTGGAGGAAATTATTTTGAGAACCGATTAAGAAAGTAAGTTCGATTCAATTTTGTTTGTTTGTTGGTTGGTTCACATACAAAATAATGTAGTTAAAGTAAACATACTCTTTTATTATTATTTTGCATGTAAATTTTGTTTATATACGATAATTGAATACGTTTCACTTAAAGCTATAAGTAAGTTGAGAAAGAAAAAAATCATTAACCTTATCATTATGTCCTTATGCATGGTCGATGCCAAACAACTTTGTCTAAAAAGCTAAGCACAATCTTATTTCATTATTTGACAAAAAAGTGATTCAATCAACATGATTTAATTAATTATTATAAATTACATATCTATTAAATATATAAAAAATTACCCCGCGACGTAATGTAGATCTCAACCTAGTTTATTAAGTATTTGAAGACCCATTACCAGTTGTAGAAACATTCTTTTTTAAGCTACAAGTTGTACCATTATCTCTCTCTTGAGTTTTCTAAATAAGACAAATCGTTCAAAGGGTTTACAAGAAACAATCTTCGTTCCATAGATCATCCATATTACTCCGTAGCTTTGTTCCCTTTTATTATATATGTCTTTTTGAGATATACTTTTCTGCAAACATTCATGATGGATATTACTAAAATACTAAGATGATAAATTATATACAAATTCTCAAATAGAATTCAACCTTTCTCCCTTTACAGATAGAAACTATATATATATATATATATATATATATATATATATTATTCTCGTTTGTTTGTACATATGATATACTAAATACTAACAAATACTGAAGTAGAAAAATTAGGTCATTCGATCACTTATGGAAGAAGCAGGCCGGAAAGAAGATACGGAAATTCAAGTTCGAGAACCTTGCATTTATAGAGTACCAAGTGGGATACGTGATGTGAACCCCGCAGCTTATACACCTAGGATGGTCGTCATTGGCCCGCTTCATCGTTGTCCCGAATCAACTGCTATGGATGTTGCTGAGACGAGTAGCAGGAATCCGTGGTACGTGAAAAAACAAAACTTACACACAGACGAATATATATAGTACGTACAAACTCGAGAATACATTAAAAAGGAAAGAAATAAAATCACGAAGAATGTGACTATGTGAGACGAAACTTGTAACCACACCTCTTTTACTTTCTAAGTACTCTATGGATCCGTGACCTTATTTCTTAGATCCATCAGATCTAGATATCCAAAATTTTGAGGATATTTGGTGCCTTTCTTTTTCAAACAAAAAATATTAATTTTATTAAAGTTTCTTATCCTACATGAAAGGAAAAAGTTACCAAAGCCATTATGGAATGTGTGAGAACACTGAACAGGGTTTTTGTATAAATCTACCAAAATTTTTAATAAAGCAGATAACAATTAGTAAAAAAGAGTTTCATACACTTATTAATTTTAAACAAGAGATGAGACATTATGATGACAGGTTTATTAATTAATGAAACAAATCTACTTCTTATTACTATATTATATAGGTATTTTTTCTTTTTTCTTTTATTTTTTGAAACGCCCAAAAAATATTGCAAATGTATATACCTATAAAACATATAAATCTTCCTACCTTAAAAAATATATATATATATATATATATTAACATTTTTGAAGCACATTTTGTGTTTTATCCTTATAGTTATGTTTATTTAAATTTTTATTTGTAGTGTTAATCCTTATAAAATTGGAGAAAACTCAATAAGTAAAATATGGTAAATTGACCAAGTCATTTAGTTTCTTCTTATAAAATCGATAATATGTATAAGTTTCCTAAAATTGGTTTAAATCTCTCTACCAAATCAATAAGGTTCCTAAAATCAACAAAATATCATAAAGATGCAAACGATTTAAAAAAAACCTCTCTATCATTTCTCTAAAAATTTAACGCACTCAAATATAGACGCAAAAATGCCAAAAAAAAAAAAAAAAATTTGGATACAACCTATTTAAATGAAACTCTCATAAACAAACACAACATATAACCTAAATTATAAATTATTAAAATTATTAAAAAAAATAGGAACACTGTATACCATGGATTAAAATTTATTACATATATAATTCTATCTGTCATTTACTCATTTCATTGCTACTAATGTAGTTTTTAGATGAAACCATGGCCATTTCCCACCACCTTCCTGATTTTGGTTTAGTGGTCCATTGGAGTTCTCATTTAATCAAATCCAATGTTTAATATGGCGATACGTATGTTTATTAGGCATCTGAAAAAAGAATATATTAAGATGGAAGACACAAAGAAGAGGTACTTCGCGTAATACACCGTAACTGTTGGGAAGATACTATAGAGGAAATGAGGAAACCATACAAGCCCAAGAAAAAAATATTCGGGCTAGCTATGAAGAAGCGACTGAATGGATACCATCCGAATACTTGGTGGAACTTATCCTTCAGAATTCAGTTTTCATTATGGTGTTCTTTCTAAGAGTTATGACGAAACATAGGCTTCGAAAGGTTGATAGGTACGCTCCAGACCAGACTAAAGTCGGATCCGTCCACTACTTTTCTACCATTCACACACTTGTTTGATGTACTCCATATCAATTCGAGACTAACCCCAAACCAAAAAAATACATGTTAATATGGAGTGAACAGTAACTCCATTCTAAAACATAACTATCTATACACATTTTTGTCTGCTTTAGAAATGCTCCATACTCCAGTATGGAGTTTAGCATACCAAATTATTAATACGGATTGTTTAGTATGAAGTGTATGGAGCAACCATTCAAAGCCATAGAGAATATTTAGATGACAAGATTGTGGACCAGCCTTTTACACTAAAATGGTTATTAATGATTTAATCTTGCTAGAGAATCAACTCCCTATTTCGTTTTAGATAGCTTGTTCAGTTCCAGTTTAAATGAATTGTATGTTCGTGAGACCCTTGACAAATTCTTCCTGGGCTGTTTTGGCATAAGAATCCAAGAGAAAACAAACTTCAAGCATTTCACAGACATGTTCCAGTGTGTTTATGAAAAATCGCTTGACGACATTCCAAATCAGATAAGAGATGATCCCAGGAGATGGCCAGCTATGGCAGAGTTGAGGAACGTGGATTACCTCTCACAAGCCGGAGTAAACTTCAAGGTGAGTTATCTTCTAACTCCTTTTTTTTTCTTTCAAAGATTTCTTTCTGGATTGGTGCTATATGCTTGCTTTTTGATAAAGATAATTTGCTTTTGATTAGCATATATATTGATATTATTTGGTTTAGAAATGGCCTAGGTCTATGTCTAATATAATAGGATTTTAGATGCTTAATTGTGTTTTCTTTTATTCACCTTCAGTTTCTAGATTTTAATTAACGAGCTTTTGAAATAGTTGACCCGACTATCCTCTTTGTTTAGTCATCTAATGTAACCCCGCAAACCATTTTCTGGGAATTTTGGTGAGGGTGTCGATCGACACCACAGAGGGAGTGTCGATCGACACCAGTTGTGGCCGGTTTGGTCGGTTCAATTTCAATTATCGTTTTGGTTCGGTTTGGTTTTAGGAAACCATTGAACCGGGTTATTTAAGTGGATTTCGACACAAGAAGGGTTTTGGAAGTTTATTTTGTCGCCGCTTTGTTGTTTTTGAGAGAAAGGAGAGAAAAACCTTGTTCCTGAGTTTTTGAAAGAGATTGGTGAGATTCCTGGCTGTTCTTGAGAGTTTTGGAAGCTAGGAAGGATCTAGAAGCTTCTAGGAAGGTTGGATTCGTTGCTTTTGGTCTGAATCTTCCTGCAAAGAGGTGAGTGCATGACCATGGCTTATCTAAGCTAAGATTTTCTAGTTTCTATGTGATTTGGTGCTTATGTGGTTGTTTCCTTGAGTTCCCTATGCTTTTTCGTTGCTATCTGGGCTGGGTTTGGCTTCTGGAGTGCAAGGAGCGGATTGGAGGAGATTGGAGGCGAGATTCGGAGTTTCTGATCGAGGGAAATCGCTGCTCGGTATCGGTGTCGGTCGACACCAGTTGGGGTGTCGGTCGACACCAACGCGAGGACGGCTCGGGACTTTGGCGAGTGTCGTTCGATGCCATGTGGAGGCGTCGGTCGACACAAACTAGGGTTTTCGGGAGTGTCGGGCAGGGTGTCGGTCGACACCAGTTTGGCGTCGGTCGACACCAGATAGTCAGTGACGATCGACACCATCTGGTGTCGGTCGACACCCCTTGTTCAGTTGCGATGGATGTTGCATGCGTTGTATATTGCCTGGTTTGTTTTATTGATTGTTGTTTGTGGCTTGTAGAGATCTTATTGCTTGTGTGTATAGCCCAGTAGATGGGAGGATTGCCTCACTGAGTGTTTATCAAATACTCATGCATCTCAATTTGTGTTTGTGGTGCAGGTAAAGGCAAAGTGTGATCGTGGAATCAAAGGCAATGAAGAGGAGGATGTTCTAGGGACTCGATTGGATGTTGTCTGGCATTTGCTAGGGTGCTAGAGTTGAGTCATTAGAAACATTGCTAGGTTGCTGGTTCCATGTTTCTTGTTGTTTGGTATTGATTATTGCTTTGCTATAGTATTGGTTTATTATTGGTTATTGATTATGTTTTCCGCTGTTGAATGTGTTGTGGTTAGGTGGCTAGTGGGTATGGGACCACTAGCTGTAGTTGTTTTAATATATTATATTTATTATTTATTTATTAAAAAAAAAAAAAAAGGTTGGTCGTTTCATTTTGGTATCAGAGCCCTTACGGTTCTAGGTTTGGGTTCGCTAGGTTTCTGTTGTAGATGTTTGGGATTGCATGTCTGGATTGATTATGTGAGTTAGTCAATTGTGTGTGGCATGGAGTCTTAGAACATCCTCTTCGAGCCGAGTGTGTGATTCCACGGTGAGTTTATGTTTCTGTGTAATAATAGAAATTGTTTGCTTAGCCTTCTGTTCATGGTAGTGCAGATGGTTAGAGAGGGTGCTGTGGCTGGTCGAGGTCGTGGACGCGGACGTGGTCGTGGACGCGGACGTGGTCGTGGTAGGGGCAGAGTCCCAGTGGTTAGTGAGACCGAGGACCAGAGTGTGACAGCTGAGGGTGTTGGCGAGTCGCAGGGTGTTCCGGGGGATTCCGTGAGTGTGGCAGGAGGGGGCGGTGTTGATGCTCCAGTGGCCGGTGATGCTAGGGTCCCAGCGGGTGGAGTCCCTGGTGTTGACCTTGCGGCTTTGCTAGCACAGGTGTTAGAGCGGTTACCACCAGTGGTACCGGCTCAGGCTCAGGTAGTGCCACCAGTGGTGGCGGAGGAGCGGCAGCCAGTGGCTGCGGATGCGGGGGTCCATGCTCGTTATCTCAGCATGTTGACAGAGATGGGTCGGTTGCGTACTGAGCAGTTTTCAGGAGGTGTAGATCCTACTGCTGCGGATGCGTGGAGGACGAGAGTGGAACGTAACTTCCACACTCTGAGATGTCCTGAGGAGTTTTGGGTGGACATAGGGGTCTACTTTTTGAGTGGTGATGCTGAGTTGTGGTGGAGATCTGTGGCTGCTAGGAGGGTGCAGCGGGAGATGACTTGGGCTGACTTCGTTTTGGAGTTCAACCGCAAGTATTTTCCTAGAGAGGCATTGGATCGTTTGGAGGTGCAGTTCCTTCAGTTGTCTCAGGGGACACGGTCAGTGCGGGAGTTGGACTTGGAGTTCAGTCGACTTCTTTGTTATGGAGGTCGGGCTATGGAGCCTGAGGAGGCTCAGATCAGGAGGTTCTTGAGGGCTCTACGTGATGACTTGAGAGTTCACTGTAGAGGGAGGAGTTATGCTACGCGTGCAGAGCTGGTTGAGACTGCAGCAGAGATTGAGGAGGATATCCGGGCACAGTCAGTGGCGGTAGCTCCAGCAGTTCAGCCTAGTAAGGCTCAGCAGCAGGGTGGTTCTAGCAGGGGCGGTAGGCATGCCCAGGGAACCAAGAGGAAGTGGGAGGCTACGCAGAAGCCGAGTGGTGCGGGTTGCTTCGGTTGTGGGAGCAGGGATCACAGGGTTGCTAGTTGTCCCAAGAGGAGTGTTCCGACGGCAGGACCTCGGGTGTGTTATCATTGTAGGGAGACAGGGCACATCAAGCCTTTTTGTCCCAAGCTGCAGCCGGCAGCAGTGGCAGCGTTGCAGCAGGTGCAGCCTGGGGGTCAGCAGGTGGCACGGATTGAGCAGGGGCCTCGGGTTTACACGACAGTGGAGACTGGTGGAACCAGTGCCGGGGCGATCACAGGTATAATTTCTGGTACTTAATCTTTGTGAATTTTAGTAGGGTCAGATTTTATGTTCCTGTGATAAAGTGTTAGGTTCTCAACACATGAGGTTTGTGTAGGGACCTTGTTGGTGGGCGGGTTTAAGTCCCACGTTATGTTTGATTCTGGAGCTTCGCATAGCTTCATTACTCCAGAGTGTGCAGAGTGTGCGGGGATCAGCGGGGATCCTGGAGAGCGCACAGGAGTTGTTAGAGTTGCGGGAGGCAAGTTCCTGAGAGTTATTGGACGAGCTAGAGGAATTGATATTCAGATCGCAGGAGAGTCATGGCCAGCGGATTTGCTTATCAGTCCCGTGGAGCTGTATGATGTTATTCTCGGGATGGATTGGATGCATCGGCATATGGTGCATTTAGATTGCTATCGGGGTAGAGTGGAGTTTGAGCGACCAGGAGGGAAGTTGGTTTTTCAGGGTATTAGACCGACTTCAGGGAGTCTCGTGATCTCAGCCATTCAGGCTGGGAAGATGATCGAGAAGGGCCGTGAGGCTTATTTGGTCACTATATCTATGCCAGAGTCAGTGGGGAAGTCTACGGTTAGCGGTATTCCAGTAGTGGAGGAGTTTGAGGATGTGTTTCAGTCTCTGCAAGGATTACCACCATCTCGGTCGGATCCTTTTACCATTGAACTGGAACCGGGGACGACACCGTTATCCAAGGCTCCTTACAGGATGGCTCCAGCAGAGATGGCAGAGCTGAAGAAGCAGCTAGAGGATTTATTGAGTAAGGGATTCATCCGTCCTAGTGTGTCACCGTGGGGAGCGCCGGTGTTGTTTGTCAAGAAAAAGGATGGGAGTTTCCGGTTGTGTATTGATTACAGGGGTTTGAACCGGGTCACTGTGAAGAACAAGTACCCTCTCCCGAGGATTGACGAGTTGTTGGATCAGTTGAGGGGTGCTACTTGGTTCTCCAAGGTGGATCTGGCATCGGGTTATCATCAGATACCGATAGATGAGGCAGATGTGAGGAAGACTGCTTTCAGGACGAGGTATGGGCATTATGAGTTTGTGGTGATGCCTTTCGGGTTGACTAACGCACCAGCAGCGTTTATGAGATTGATGAACAGTGTATTTCAGGAGTTTCTGGATGTATCTGTCATCATTTTCATCGACGATATCCTGGTTTACTCTAAGAGTCCTGAGGAGCATGCAGTGCATTTGAGGGCAGTTATGGAGAAGCTGCGGGAGCAGAAGCTGTTTGCCAAGTTGAGCAAGTGTAGTTTCTGGCAGCGTGAGATGGGCTTTCTGGGTCACATTGTTTCTGTTGAGGGGGTTTCAGTAGATCCAGAGAAGATTCAGGCTATCAGAGATTGGCCTAGACCGCAGAATGCCACAGAGATCAGGAGTTTCCTTGGATTGGCAGGTTACTACAGGAGATTTGTGCAGGGGTTTGCAAGCAGAGCACGTCCTATGACTAAGTTGACAGGGAAGGATGTTCCTTTTGTCTGGTCAGAAGAGTGTGAGGAAGGCTTTGCAAGCCTGAAGGAGATGTTGACTACTGCGCCAGTGTTGGCTTTGCCTGAGCAGGGAGAACCCTATGTGGTTTATACAGATGCATCTAGAGTTGGGTTGGGTTGTGTTCTGATGCAGCATGGGAAGGTGATTGCTTATGCTTCGCGGCAGTTGCGGGTGCATGAAGGCAACTATCCTACTCATGATTTGGAGATGGGTGCTGTAGTTTTTGCCCTGAAGATTTGGAGATCTTATCTTTATGGTGCAAAGGTACAGGTGTTCACAGATCATAAGAGCCTGAAGTATATATTCACTCAGCCTGAGTTGAATTTGAGACAGAGGCGGTGGATGGAGCTTGTGGCAGATTATGATTTGGAGATAGCCTATCATCCTGGTAAGGCTAACACGGTTGCAGATGCTCTGAGTCGGAAGAGGGTAGCTTCGGCTCAGGAGCAGGAGATGGAGTCTCTGGTAGGGGAGATCAGTGCTTTGAGCTTATGTGCTGTTTCACAGGAACCGTTGGGTTTGGAAGCAGTAGATAGAGCAGATCTTCTGAGTAGAGTGCGGTTGGCTCAGGAGAAGGATTTGGGGCTAGTGAATGCCTCTAAGGATGTGGGTTCAGAGTATCAGGTCTCAGATAATGGTACTATCTTGGTGCACGGTCGTGTGTGTGTGCCCAAGGATGAGGAGTTGAGACAGGAGATTCTGAGAGAGGCTCATGCGAGCAAGTTATCCATTCATCCAGGAGCGACCAAGATGTACCGTGACCTCAAGAGGTACTATCATTGGGTCGGGATGAAGAAGGATGTGGCTAGTTGGGTTTCGAGGTGCGATGTATGTCAGCTAGTGAAGGCTGAGCATCAGGTTCCTGGCGGGTTACTGAAGAGTTTACCCATTCCTGAGTGGAAGTGGGATATGATCACTATGGATTTCGTGGTAGGATTGCCAGTGTCACGGACCTTTGATGCTATTTGGGTCATTGTGGACCGGTTGACTAAGTCAGCACATTTTCTGGCCATTAAGAAGACTGATGGAGCAGCGGTCTTGGCTAAGAAGTATGTGAGGGAGATAGTCAGGTTGCATGGGGTGCCAGCAAGCATTGTGTCTGATAGGGATTCTAAGTTCACTTCGGTGTTCTGGAAGGCATTTCAGGCAGAGATGGGCACTAAGGTGCATATGAGTACAGCTTATCATCCCCAGACTGATGGACAGTCAGAGAGGACGATCCAGACGCTGGAGGATTTGCTGAGGATGTGTGTGCTGGATTGGGGTGGCCATTGGGCAGATCATCTGAACCTGGTAGAGTTTGCTTACAACAACAGCTATCAGGCAAGTATTAAGATGGCTCCTTATGAGGCTCTGTATGGGAGGCCATGTCGTACACCATTATGCTGGACTCAGGTGGGGGAGAGGAGCATGTTTGGTGCTAGTTTTGTTCAGGAGACCTCAGAGAAGATTCGGGTTCTCAAGCTGAACATGAAGGAGGCTCAGGATAGGCAGAGGAGTTATGCAGATAGGAGGAGGAGAGATCTTGAGTTTCAGGTAGGAGACAGAGTGTACCTCAAGATGGCCATGTTGCGGGGTCCGAACAGGTCATTGTCAGAGACTAAGTTGAGTCCGAGGTATATGGGTCCATTCAGAGTGATTGAGCGGGTTGGACCAGTGGCATATAGATTGGAGTTACCTGAGGTGATGCGTGCATTCCATAAGGTTTTCCATGTGTCTATGTTGCGGAAGTGTCTCCGTGAGGGAGAGGAGGTGTTGGCTAAGATTCCTGAGGATCTTCAGCCTAACATGACTTTGGAGGCGAGACCAGTGAGGGTTCTCGAGAGGAGGATCAAGGAACTTCGGAAGAAGAAGATTCCTTTGATGAGAGTCCTTTGGGACTGTGATGGTGTTGAGGAGCAGACTTGGGAGCCTGAGGCAAAGATGAAGGCAAGGTTCAAGAAGTGGTATGAGAAGCAAGCCGCGACTTGAGCTTGTTTAGCCGGGTCCCATCTGTAATCCGTGGCTGGAGCGGGAATGGAGTATTCCAGCCCATCTCTCTTGTTACTCGGTCGCTTGGGGTGGTTGGTTGTGCGACTCAGTAACAAGATGAGGTGGTGTTTGGGGTACAAAGTTTCCGTGAGGCGGGGTTGTGAAGAGAAGTTTCCAAAAGTGGAAAGTTTCCAAAAATGGAAGGTGCTAAATATGGAAAGTTTTATGGGAGTTAGAATTTGTCCATTTTAGCGGTGGAGAGCCTTAAAGGGGGCTTGAGTGTGGCCTTAGTGGCGGACTTTTGAGTCAGTGTGCCCGTGTGTGGCGGTCTTTTTAGACATTGTGGGGTCTTCGTGACGGGCTTTTAGCCAGAGTGTCTTTGTGACGGTCCTCTTTAGGACATTTGTGTGGCCTTGGTGGCGGTCCTTTTTAGGACGTTTGTTTGGCCTTTGTGGCGGGCTGTTTAGCCAGAGTGTCTTTGTGACGGTCCTCTTTAGGACATTTGTTTGGCCTTGGTGGCGGTCCTCTTTAGGACATTTGTGTGGCCTTGGTGGCGGTCCTTTTTAGGACGTTTGTTTGGCCTTTGTGGCGGGCTGTTTAGCCAGAGTGTCTTCGTGACGGTCCTTCGGGACAGATGGTCTTTGTGACGGTCCTTCGGGACAGATGGCCTTTGTGGCGGGCTGTTTAGCCAGAGTGCCTTGGTGGCGGTCCTTTTTAGGACATTTGTTTGGCCTTGGTGGCGGTCCTCTTTAGGACATTTGTTTGGCCTTGGTGGCGGTCCTCTTTAGGACATTTTGTTTGGCCTTGGTGGCGGTCCTCTTTAGGACATTTTGTTTGGCCTTTGTGGCGGCCCTTGTGGCGTATATGATCCTTGTGTGGTCATGAGGTATTCCAGTGAGGGAATATGTGGTTGGTAGGACATTGAGATGTTTTACGCGAGCCACGGGAAGGAAACCTGGATAGGGATAGGACTCGGACGTGTTCAGAATCGTTTGCTCGCGACTCTTGGGGGACTTAGGTTCTCCTAGTACTGCCATTTTCAGAGACTTTGTGGCTCGGGAGAATGGTTGGTATATCGACTTCGGATGACGATCCGGGGGCGCGCTGTAGGGTGGCAACCCGAGAGACGAGTTTGGACTTTTCCTTATATATTATGGCATGCGGGCTTCGGCCTGATGAGGAGCCAACATTTGGCATGCAGACTTAGGTCTGATGAGGAGCCAATAAAAACTCAAGGTTTAGGCCTATGAGTAAAGGAAAGTCCAAAAAGTCAAGAGCAAATGACGCCTGGAGCGTGAGTCTATCGCCTAGAGGAGACCTTCTGTAGATCGGTCGGAGGAGTGCGGGCCGTGGAGACGGTTGCACGGGAGTCCTTGACTGATGGTTGTTCGAGATTCGAGGACGAATCTAGATTGGTGGGGGAGAATTGTAACACCCGCAAACCATTTTCTGGGAATTTTGGTGAGGGTGTCGATCGACACCACAGGGGAGTGTCGATCGACACCAGTTGTGGCCGGTTTGGTCGGTTCAATTTAATTATCGTTTTGGTTCGGTTTGGTTTAGGAAACCATTGAACCGAGTTATTTAAGTGGATTTCGACCAAGAAGGGTTTTGGAAGTTTATTTTGTCGCCGCTTTGTTGTTTTTGAGAGAAAGGAGAGAAAAAGTTGTTCTTGAGTTTTTGAAAGAGATTGGTGAGATTCCTGGCTGTTCTTGAGAGTTTTGGAAGCTAGGAAGGATCTAGAAGCTTGCTAGGAAGGTTGGATTCGTTGCTTTTGGTCTGAATCTTCCTGCAAAGAGGTGAGTGCATGACCATGGCTTATCTAAGCTAAGATTTCTAGTTTCTATGTGATTTGGTGCTTATGTGGTTGTTTCCTTGAGTTCCCTATGCTTTTTCGTTGCTATCTGGGCTGGGTTTGGCTTCTGGGAGTGCAAGGAGCGGATTGGAGAAGATTGGAGGCGAGATTCGGAGTTTCTGATCGAGGGAAATCGCTGCTCGGTATCGGTGTCGGTCGACACCAGTTGGGGTGTCGGTCGACACCAACGCGAGGACGGCTCGGGACTTTGGCGAGTGTCGTTCGATGCCATGTGGAGGCGTCGGTCGACACAAACTAGGGTTTTCGGGAGTGTCGGGCAGGGTGTCGGTCGACACCAGTTTGGCGTCGGTCGACACCAGATAGTCAGTGACGATCGACACCATCTGGTGTCGGTCGACACCCCTTGTTCAGTTGCGATGGATGTTGCATGCGTTGTATATTGCCTGGTTTGTTTTATTGATTGTTGTTTGTGGCTTGTAGAGATCTTATTGCTTGTGTGTATAGCCCAGTAGATGGGAGGATTGCCTCACTGAGTGTTTATCAAATACTCATGCATCTCAATTTGTGTTTGTGGTGCAGGTAAAGGCAAAGTGTGATCGTGGAATCAAAGGCAATGAAGAGGAGGATGTTCTAGGGACTCGATTGGATGTTGTCTGGCATTTGCTAGGGTGCTAGAGTTGAGTCATTAGAAACATTGCTAGGTTGCTGGTTTCATGTTTCTTGTTGTTTGGTATTGATTATTGCTTTGTATATATATTGGTTATTATTGGTTATTGATTATGTTTTCCGCTGTTGAATGTGTTGTGGTTAGGTGGCTAGTGGGTATGGGACCACTAGCTGTAGTTGTTTTTAATATATTTATATTTATTTATTTATTAAAAAAAAAAAAAAAGGTTGGTCGTTTCATCTAATATTTGGATAATATGTGGGCCTATACTCGCAAGCACAGTTGTAGAAGGGCTATACAACTTGCAAACTTAAAATATGATTAACGCTATCGAATTGATTTATGTATTATTATATATTTTAAAGTACCTTTCCTCACTCGATCATGCCACATTAGCAATTCATCTTTTTTATTTGCGGTAATCCTAAACCACTAATCCATATGTAGATTTAATTCATTCTTCATAAATTTAAAAGTCTATATTAAACCCAAATATTTTAAATAATTGAATATTTTTTAAAATAATAAAAATAAATACTATTGATTATTTGACATAATATTATATTCAAATTTTTAAATAAAATGACTATTCCAAATTTAATGAGTTAATAAGTTTTAGAATATAAGTAAGATTTTAATTACATTGTGGAGAAAAAACAATTATGTATTGTTATTATAAAATCTAAAAAATTAAAATAAAAATTGATGAATATTAGTTTTAAGAAACAATTTCATGTATGAAAAATAAAAAGAGTTATTACTTAACTCCAGCTAAAATTTGATCTAAAAAAGATATTGTATGTCCACAATTTTGTATTTGGGAAAAAACTATGATAAGGTATCTAAAAAATTAATCCATCTAAAAAAACACCAAATTAAAACCACAAATCATTAGAGAACAAACATGAGTATGTAAGTCGTTATAAAAAGTGACATGTAACAGTTATCTCAGAATGCATATTATCAACCGGAAAAAAAATTCTATAACCCATAATGAATAAATAGTTATATATATATATATATATATGCTTGGATTTTATCAATTTATGATCAAATGCTTTAACCAAAAACATTGCCAGAAATAAACATATACTAGTATACCATGTGTTTTTATGAAAGATCAAAGCATTGAGGTGATCACAAAAGTAACATCTGAAAAATAACATAGAAGGGTTTTGACATGTAACTTGGATTCGTGAAACGGATGTCGGTTAATCATTTTCACCATTTGCATTCTTGACTTGGTCCAAATTCTCTATGAACACTGATGGTTGGATAACTCCGTGGTAGCACATAACAGTTAAAATGTTCATGAAAACTTGTTATTTCTACCTTTAATGTGCAATATCGATATAGTTTAAATATTATATTAATTAGGTACAATTGATGACGTCAGTGGCAGAAATTTTAAACAGATCTTTATTGATATAAATATGAAAGTATCCTTCAAAGAGATTCTTTAAATCATTTTCTTTTGTATACTGATATATATTTGATTTACCAGAAAAATTATTCTGGTACTAGGACAATATATTAAGAATATAGATATATATATATAGATAGTAAAATAGTATGACTTTTATTGGATTTATCTTTTAAACTTCAAATGATTAATTATTATTTATATTTAATGGAAAACATTCATTTTAAAATTTCTACACTGAAGTGGTCATGACCTAATTATAGAAATCATTAAATATATTCGATTTCCACAAAATAAGAAAATCAAAGTTTCATGAACATTTTTACTTTATGTCTTGTACAACGAGTTATCCAAGTGCATAAACCTGTCATAATAAGAATTTTCCGACCAAGTCAGAATGACGTAAATTTCAAATGATTTAACCCGAATCGTTCACTAATCCAAGTTACATGATATGTCCTAAAAGATATTCATATGTTATTTCAGAATGTATTTTGTGGATGCTATTCAGCTTCGTCTTCTAAAAAAAACATGTAACTTGGTAATATGTATTTCTGCAATGTTTTGGTAAAAGCATTTGATCATAAATTATAAAAATCTCAAGCATATAATATAATTATATATTATAATTTATTCTATAATCTAATAGAATTAGCTCCGGTTGATAATATGCAATCTGAGATTATGTACATGTCACTTTTTTTATAACATTACAAATCATTTTCTCTATGATTTGTGGATTATAATTTTGTTTTTAGATGATTAATGGTTTAAGATCTTTAGTCAATTAGTTTTTCCAAAAAAAATTGTTGACATTACAATACTTTTTTTAATCCAAACTTTTAAGCTGAGCTTAAGTAATTAATCTTTTATTTTTATTGGAGATGTTCTTGTCTATTTCTTCACTTCAATTGTATTTTTAGTTAAATATAAATACAATTACATAAATTGTTTTTTTATCACCTCTATTAAAATCTTATCTTATATTCCTAAAACTATTTAACTCATTCAAATTTTCAATATGATCATTTTGTTTGAAAATTGAAAATAATATTAGACTAAAAAAACAATAGTATTATTTATATTTTTAAAATATCAATTATTTAAAAATTTGGTTTAATATAACTTTTAAAAAAGTTTATGAATGATGATAGAATCTACATAGTGCATTAGTGTTTAATTAGGCTAAAATAAAAAAGAATGATTGCATTGTCGGCCAGCAGAAGAGTGAAAAAAGTAACTTAGATATAGATAATTTATCATAATAATTCGAATTAGCGTTAATCATATAAAGTTTGCTAATGTATTCCCCTTGTCACCATTTGCTTGGGAGTATGGACACATCGGTTATCAAAAGATAATGAAAACGACCAACCTTTTTTTTTTTTTTAATAAATAAATAATAAATATAATAATTAAAAACAACTACAGCTAGTGGTCCCATACCCACTAGCCACCTAACCACAACACATTCAACAGCGGAAAATATAATCAATAAACAATAATAAACAATATTATACCAATGCAATAATCAATCCAAACAACAAGAAACATGGAACCAGCAACCTTAGCAATGTTTCTAATGACTCAACGCTAGCCTAGCACCTAGCAAAAGCCAGACAACATCCAATCGAGTCCCTAGAACATCCTCCTCTTCATTGCCTTTGATTCCACGATCACACTTTGCCTTTACCTGCACCACAAACACAAATTGAGATGCATGAGTATTTGATAACACTCAGTGAGGCAATCCTCCCATCTACTGGGCTATACACACAAGCAATAAGATCTCTACAAGCCACAAACAACAATCAATAAAACAAACCAGGCAATATACAACGCATGCACACATCGCAACTGAACAAGGGGGTCGACCGACACCAGATGGTCGATCGTCACTGACTATCTGGTGTCGACCGACGCCAAACTGGTGTCGACCGACACCCTGCCCGACACTCCCGAAAACCCTAGTTCGTGTCGACCGACGCCTCCACATGCATCGAACGACACTCGCCAAAGTCCCGAGCCGTCCTCGCGTTGGTGTCGACCGACACCCCAACTGGTGTCGACCACACCGATACCGAGCAGCGATTTCCCTCGATCAGAAACTCCGAATCTCGCCTCCAATCTTCTCCAATCCGCTCCTTGCACTCCCAGAAGCCAAACCCAGCCCAGATAGCAACGAAAAGCATAGGAACTCAAGAAACAACCACATAAGCACCAAATCACATAGAAACTAGAAATCTTAGCTTAGATAAGCCATGGTCATGCACTCACCTCTTTGCAGGAAGATTCAGACCAAAAGAACGAATCCAACCTTCCTAGAAAGCTTCTAGATCCTTCCTAGCTTCCAAAACTCTCAAGAACAGCCAGGAAATCTCACCAATCTCTTTTCAAAAACTCAGGAACAAGTTTTTCTCTCCTTTCTCTCAAAAACAACAAAGCGGCGACAAAATAAACTTCCAAAACCCTTCTTGTGTCGAAATCCACTTAAATAACCCGGTTCAATGGATTCCTAAACCAAACCGAACAAACGATAATTGAAATTGAACCGACCAAACCGGCCACAACTGGTGTCGATCGACACTCCTCTGTGGTGTCGATCGACACCCTCACCAAAATTCCCAGAAAAAGTTTGCGGGTGTTACAATTCTCCCCCACCAATCTAGATTCGTCCTCGAATCTCGAACAACCATCAGTCAAGACTCCCGTGCAACCGTCTCCACGGCCGCACTCCTCCGACCGATCTACAGAAGGTCTCCTCTAGGCGATAGACTCACGCTCCAGGCGTCATTTGCTCTTGACTTTTGGACTTCCTTTACTCATAGCCTAAACCTTGAGTTTTTATTGGCTCCTCATCAGACCTAAGTCTGCATGCCAAATGTTGGCTCCTCATCAGGCCGAAACCCGCATGCCATAATATATAAGGAAAAGTCCAAACTCGTCTCTCGGGTTGCCACCCTACAGCGCGCCCCCGGATCGTCATCCGAAGTCGATATACCAACCATTCTCCCGAGCCACAAAGTCTCTGAAAATGGCAGTACTAGGAGAACCTAAGTTCCCCAAGAGTCGCGAGCAACGATTCTGAACACGTCCGAGTCCTATCCCTATCCAGTTTCCTTCCCGTGGCTCGCGTAAAACATCTCAATGTCCTACCAACCACATATTCCCTCACTGGAATACCTCATGACCACACAAGGATCATATACGCCCCAAGGGCCGCCACAAAGGCCAACAGAATGTCCTAAAGAGGACCGCCACCAGGCCAAACAAAATGTCCTAAAGAGGACCGCCACCAAGGCCAAACAAATGTCCTAAAGAGGACCGCCACCAAGGCCAAACAAATGTCCTAAAAGGACCGCCACCAAGGCACTCTGGCTAAACAGCCCGCCACAAAGGCCATCTGTCCCGAAGGACCGTCACAAAGACCATCTTCCCGAAGGACCGTCACGAAGACACTCTGGCTAAACAGCCCGCCACAAAGGCCAAACAAACGTCCTAAAAAGACCGCCACAAGGCCCACAAATGTCCTAAAGAGACCGCCACCAAGGCCAAACAAATGTCCTAAAGAGGACCGCCACCAAGGCACTCTGGCTAAACAGCCCGCCACAAAGGCCAAACAAACGTCCTAAAAAGGACCGCCACCAGGCCACACAAATGCCTAAAGAGGACCGTCACAAAGACACTCTGGCTAAAAGCCCGTCACGAAGACCCCACAATGTCTAAAAAGACCGCCACACACGGGCACACTGACTCAAAAGTCCACCACTAAGGCCACACTCAAGCCCCCTTTAAGGCTCTCCACCGCTAAAATGGACAAATTCTAACTCCCATAAAACTTTCCATATTTAGCACCTTCCATTTTTGGAAACTTTCCACTTTTGGAAAACTTCTCTTCACAACCCCGCCTCACGGAAACTTTGTACCCCAAACACCACCTCATCTTGTTACTGAGTCGCACAACCAACCACCCAAGCGACCGAGTAACAAGAGAGATGGGCTGGAATACTCCATTCCCGCTCCAGCCACGGATTACAGATGGGACCGGCTAAACAAGCTCAAGTCGCGGCTTGCTCTCATACCACTTCTTGAACCTTGCCTTCATCTTTGCCTCAGGCTCCCAAGTCTGCTCCTCAACACCATCACAGTCCCAAAGGACTCTCATCAAAGAATCTTCTTCTTCCGAAGCTCCTTGATCCTTCTCTCGAGAACCCTCACTGGTCTCGCCTCCAAAGTCATGTTAGCTGAAGATCCTCAGGAATCTTAGCCAACACCTCTCTCCCTCACGGAGACACTTCCGCAACATAGACACATGGAAAACCTTATGGAATGCACGCATCACCTCAGGTAACTCCAATCTATATGCCACTGGTCCAACCCGCTCAATCACTCTGAATGGACCCATATACCTCGGACTCAACTTAGTCTCTGACAATGACCTGTTCGGACCCCGCAACATGGCCATCTTGAGGTACACTCTGTCTCCTACCTAAACTCAAGATCTCTCCTCCTCCTATCTGCATAACTCCTCTGCCTATCCTGAGCCTCCTTCATGTTCAGCTTGAGAACCCGAATCTTCTCTGAGGTCTCCTGAACAAAACTAGCACCAAACATGCTCCTCTCCCCCACCTGAGTCCAGCATAATGGTGTACGACATGGCCTCCCATACAGAGCCTCATAAGGAGCCATCTTAATACTTGCCTGATAGCTGTTGTTGTAAGCAAACTCTACCAGGTTCAGATGATCTGCCCAATGGCCACCCCAATCCAGCACACACATCCTCAGCAAATCCTCCAGCGTCTGGATCGTCCTCTCTGACTGTCCATCAGTCTGGGGATGATAAGCTGTACTCATATGCACCTAGTGCCCATCTCTGCCTGAAATGCCTTCCAGAACACCGAAGTGAACTTAGAATCCCTATCAGACACAATGCTTGCTGGCACCCCATGCAACCTGACTATCTCCCTTCACATACTTCTTAAGCAAGACCGCTGCTCCATCAGTCTTCTAATGCCAGAAATGTGCTGACTTAGTCAACCGGTCCACAATGACCCAAAATAGCATCAAAGGTCCGTGACACTGGCAATCCTACCACGAAATCCATTGATCATATCCCACTTCCACTCAGGAATGGGTAAACTCTTCAGTAACCCGCCAGGAACCTGATGCTCAGCCTTCACTAGCTGACATACTCACACCTCGAAACCCAACTGGCCACATCCTTCTTCATCCCGACCCAATGATAGTACCTCTTGAGGTCACGTACATCTTGGTCGCTCCTGGATGAATGGATAACTGCTCGCATGAGCCTCTCTCAGAATCTCCTGTCTCAACTCCTCATCCTTGGGCACACACACACGACCGTACCAAGATAGTACCATTATCTGAGACCTGATACTCTGAACCCACATCCTTAGAGGCATTCACTAGCCCCAAATCCTTCTCCTGAGCCAACCGCACTCTACTCAGAAGATCTGCTCTATCTACTGCTTCCAAACCCAACGGTTCCTGTGAAACAGCACATAAGCTCAAAGCACTGATCTCCCCTACCAGAGACTCCATCTCCTGCTCCTGAGCCGAAGCTACCCTCTTCCGACTCAGAGCATCTGCAACCGTGTTAGCCTTACCAGGATGATAGGCTATCTCCAAATCATAATCTGCCACAAGCTCCATCCACCGCCTCTGTCTCAAATTCAACTCAGGCTGAGTGAATATATACTTCAGGCTCTTATGATCTGTGAACACCTGTACCTTTGCACCATAAAGATAAGATCTCCAAATCTTCAGGGCAAAAACTACAGCACCCATCTCCAAATCATGTAGGATAGTTGCCTTCATGCACCCGCAACTGCCGCGAAGCATAAGCAATCACCTTCCCATGCTGCATCAGAACACAACCCAACCCAACTCTAGATGCATCTGTATAAACCACATAGGGTTCTCCCTGCTCAGGCAAAAGCCACACTGGCGCAGTAGTCAACATCTCCTTCAGCTTGCAAAGCCTTCCTCACACTCTTCTGACCAGACAAAAGGAACATCCTTCCCTGTCAACTTAGTCATAGGACGTGCTCGCTTGCAAAACCCTGCACAAATCTCCTGTAGTAACCTGCCAATCCAAGGAAACTCCTGATCTCGTGGCATTCTGCGGTCTAGGCCAATCTCGATAGCCTGAATCTTCTCTGGATCTACAGAAACCCCTTCAAAGAAACAATGTGACCCAGAAAGCCCATCTCACGCTGCCAGAAACTACACTTGCTCAACTTGGCAAACAACTTCTGCTCCCGCAGCTTCTCCATAACTGCCCTCAAATGCACTGCATGCTCCTCGGGACTCTTAGAATAAACCAGGATATCGTCGATGAAAATGATGACAGATACATCCAGAAACTCTGAAACACACTGTTCATCAATCTCATAAACGCTGCTGGTGCGTTAGTCAACCCGAAGGCATCACCACAAACTCATAATGCCCATACCTCGTCCTGAAAGCAGTCTTCCTCACATCTGCCTCATCTATCGGTATCGATGATAACCCGATGCCAGATCCACCTTGGAGAACCAAGTAGCACCCCTCAACTGATCCAACAACTCGTCAATCCTCGGGAGAGGGTACTTGTTCTTCACAGTGACCCGGTTCAAACCCCTGTAATCAATACACAACCGGAAACTCCCATCCTTTTTCTTAACAAACAACACCGGCGCTCCCCACGGTGACACACTAGGACGGATGAATCCCTTACTCAATAAATCCTCTAGCTGCTTCTTCAGCTCTGCCATCTCTGCTGGAGCCATCCTGTAAGGAGCCTTGGATAACGGTGTCGTCCCGGTTCCAGTTCAATGGTAAAAGGATCCGACCGAGATGGTGGTAATCCTTGCAGAGACTGAAACACATCCTCAAACTCCTCCACTACTGGAATACCGCTAACCGTAGACTTCCCCACTGACTGGCATAGATATAGTGACCAAATAAGCCTCACGGCCCTTCTCGATCATCTTCCAGCCTGAATGGCTGAGATCACGAGACTCCCTGAAGTCGGTCTAATACCCTGAAAAACCAACTTCCCTCCTGGTCGCTCAAACTCCACTCTACCCCGATAGCAATCTAAATGCACCATATGCCGATGCATCCAATCCATCCCGAGAATAACATCATACAGCTCCACGAGACTGATAAGCAAATCCGCTGGCCATGACTCTCCTGCGATCTGAATATCAATTCCTCTAGCTCGTCCAATAACTCTCAGGAACTTGCCTCCCGCAACTCTAACAACTCCTGTGCGCTCTCCAGGATCCCCGCTGATCCCCGCACACTCTGCACACTCTGGAGTAATGAAGCTATGCGAAGCTCCAGAATCAAACATAACGTGGGACTTAAACCCGCCCACCAACAAGGTCCCTACACAAACCTCATGTGTTGAGAACCTAACACTATATCACAGGAACATAAAATCTGACCCTACTATAATTCACAAAGATTAAGTACCAGAAATTATACCTGTGATCGCCCCGGCACTGGTTCCACCAGTCTCCACTGTCGTGTAAACCCGAGGCCCCTGCTCAATCCGTGCCACCTGCTGACCCCCAGGCTGCACCTGTTGCAATGCTGCCACTGCTGCCGGCTGCAGCTTAGGACAAAAAGGCTTGATGTGCCCTGTCTCCCTACAATGATAACACACCCGAGGTCCTGCCGTCGGGACACTCCTCTTGGGACAACTAGCAACCCTGTGATCCCGGCTCCCACAACCGAAGCAACCCGCACCACTCGGCTTCTGCGTAGCCTCCCACTTCCTCTTGGTTCCCTGAGCATGCCTACCGCCCCTGCTAGAACCACCCTGCTGCTGAGCCTTACTAGGCTGAACTGCTGGAGCTACCGCCACCGACTGTGCCCGGATATCCTCCTCAATCTCTGCTGCAGTCTCAACCAGCTCTGCACGCGTAGCATAACTCCTCCCTCTACAGTGAACTCTCAAGTCATCACGTAGAGCCCTCAAGAACCTCCTGATCTGAGCCTCTTCAGGCTCCATAGCCCGACCTCCATAACAAAGAAGTCGACTGAACTCCAGGTCCAACTCCCGCACTGACCGTGCCCCCTGAGACAACTGAAGGAACTGCACCTCCAAACGATCCAATGCCTCTCTAGGGAAATACTTGCGGTTGAACTCCAAAACGAAGTCAGCCCAAGTCATCTCCCGCTGCATCCTCCTAGCAGCCACATATCTCCACCACAACTCAGCATCACCACTCAAAAAGTAGACCCCTATGTCCACCCAAAACTCCTCAGGACATCTCAGAGTGTGGAAGTTACGTTCCACTCTCGTCCTCCACGCATCCGCAGCAGTAGGATCTACCCCTCCTGAAAACTGCTCAGTACGCAACCGACCCATCTCTGTCAACATGCTGAGATAACGAGCATGGACCCTCGCATCCGCAGCCACTGGCTGCCGCTCCTCCGCCACCACTGGTGGCACTACCTGAGCCTGAGCCGGTACCACTGGTGGTAACCGCTCTAACACCTGTGCTAGCAAAGCCGCAAGGTCAACAACAGGGACTCCACCCGCTGGGACCCCCACACCCGGGACCCTAGCATCACCGGCCACTGGAGCATCAACACCGCCCCCTCCTGCCACACTCACGGAATCCCCCGGAACACCCTGCGACTCGCCAACACCCTCAGCTGTCACACTCTGGTCCTCGGTCTCACTAACCACTGGGATTCTGCCCCTACCACGACCACGTCCGCGTCCACGACCACGTCCGCGCCCACGACCTCGACCAGCCACAGCACCCTCTCTAACCATCTGCACTACCATGAACAGAAGGCTAAGCAAACAATTTCTATTATTACACAGAAACATAAACTCACCGTGGAATCACACACTCGGCTCGAAGAGGATGTTCTAAGACTCCATGCCACACACAATTGACTAACTCACATAATCAATCAAGACATGCAATCCCAAACATCTACAACAGAAACCTAGTGAACCCAATCCTAGAACCGTAAGGGCTCTGATACCAAAATGAAACGACCAACCTTTTTTTTTTTTTTAGATAAATAAATAATAAATATAATATATTAAAACAACTACAGCTAGTGGTCCCATACCCACTAGCCACCTAACCACAACACATTCAACAGCGGAAAACATAAACAATATCCAATAATATTCCAATAATAAACCAATACTATAGCAAAGCAATAATCAATTCCAAACAACAAGAAACATGGAACCAGCAACCTAGCAATGTTTCTAATGACTCAACTCTAGCACCCTAGCAAATGCCAGACAACATCCAATCGAGTCCCTAGAACATCCTCCTCTTCATTGCCTTTGATTCCACGATCACACTTTGCCTTTACCTGCACCACAAACACAAATTGAGATGCATGAGTATTTGATAAACACTCAGTGAGGCAATCCTCCCATCTACTGGGCTATACACACAAGCAATAAGATCTCTACAAGCCACAAACAACAATCAATAAAACAAACCAGGCAATACACAACGCATGCAACATCCATCGCAACTGAACAAGGGGTGTCGACCGACACCAGATGGTGTCGATCGTCACTGACTATCTGGTGTCGACCGACGCCAAACTGGTGTCGACCGACACCCTGCCCGACACTCCCGAAAACCCTAGTTTGTGTCGACCGACGCCTCCACATGGCATCGAACGACACTCGCCAAAGTCCCTAGCCGTCCTCGCGTTGGTGTCGACCGACACCTCAACTGGTGTCGACCGACACCGATACCGAGCAGCGATTTCCCTCGATCAGAAACTCCGAATCTCGCCTCCAATCTTCTCCAATCCGCTCCTTGCACTCCCAGAAGCCAAACCCAGCCCAGATAGCAACGAAATAACATAGGGAACTCAAGGAAACAACCACATAAGCACCAAATCACATAGAAACTAGAAATCTTAGCTTAGATAAGCCATGGTCATGCACTCACCTCTTTGCAGGAAGATTCAGACCAAAAGCAACGAATCCAACCTTCCTAGAAAGCTTCTAGATCCTTCCTAGCTTCCAAAACTCTCAAGAACAGCCAGGAATCTCACCAATCTCTTTAAAGATCTCAGGAACAAAGCTTTTCTCTCCTTTCTCTCAAAAACAACAAAGCGGCGACAAAATAAACTTCCCAAAACCCTTCTTGTGTCGAAATCCGCTTAAATAACCCGGTTCAATGGTTTCCTAAAACCAAACCGAACCAAATCGATAATTAAAATTGGACCGACCAAACCGGCCACAACTGGTGTCGATCGACACTCCCTCTGTGGTGTCGATCGACACCCTCACCAAAATCCCCAGAAAATGGTTTGCGGGTGTTACAAGAGTGAAGGAGGTGAAGGATGATCTGAGAATAAAAAAGTCCTCCAGTAAAATCGAGAAGGCGGGCCAATCGTCGGGCTTCTGCACTATTGCGAGCAACTCTGCACAATCCGTGTCAAAAACTTGACAATCCACTCTCGCCGCCAACAATGACTCCATGGCCCAGATCAAGGCTTGTAGTTCCGCATGTAAGGGAGTTAGGCCACGTCTCTGACTCCGGGCTCCCAATAGAATCGTCAAATCATTCCCATTAAAAAACACCACCCAATCCCTGGAGAACATCCGAGCATTTCCATGAACCATCAATCTGACAACGGATAGAAGGCTCCCTAATTTCCACAGCATCCGGAGGATTTAAAGAATTATCGGAGTAAGATTTGGCATCATCCCACAATAATTTGTCATTTAGCGCCTGATTTAGAATCTCTGTCGGTTCTGCCTCCAGACCCTGGAAAACCTTTTTATTCCTATCTTTCCATACCGACCACATGATCCAAGGAAGTCGACCAGAAATATCCGACATCCCGGGCTGCACTACCACCCGCCAATAAATAAAATCCAGATTCGCATAGATTGACGTATATGGAAATCCTTCTGCTTCTAGCGATAAAGGAGACAACTCCCATATCCTCTGTGACCTCGGACACTCAAAAAAAGCGTGATTGATGGTCTTCGATTCCAGGCCACACCGCTTACACATGATATCACATCGGACACCGCGATATGCTAGCCGTTCCAAAACAGGAAGAGTTCCAGAGGCAACCTGCCAGAAGAAATGTTGGACCTTGGAGGGAACCTCAAGTTTCCACGCTTGGGCTCGAAGAGCCGTACACGTAGGTCCGATTTCCACTTCCATAATCAACTCCCTTTCTAACCGATAACCGGACTTCACCGAATACTTCCCGGACTTGGTATAATGCCAAACTAAAGAGTCTGGTTTATAAAATTTACTGACCGCAATACTCCGAATAATCGGTATATCCACCGGATCAAAAAATTCCTCTAGAATAGGTAAGTGCCAATCCTTCGTAGATGGATTAATTAAGTGGTTAACCATCAAACTTGGAAGCAATAGGCGACCTCGACCATTAGCTGGTCCTGGACGAGTATCCGGTAACCACGGATCTCGCCACACCGAGATAGAGCAGCCCGAGCTTACTGCCCATCTCGCACCTTGCTCCACTAGAGCCTTTGTTGAGTAGATGCTCCTCCACGAAAAGGAAGGATTATATGATTTCTTGGCCGAAAGAGGGTGTTTATTCCTAAAGTAACGTCCGCGCATAACCCGGGCCATTAAAGAATTCAGATAATGAATAAGACGCCAGTACTGTTTTGCCAGCATAGCATCATTAAAAAATTCTAAAGCCCGGAAACCAAGGCCCCCTTCACACTTATCTTGACACATTTTATCCCATGCTATCCAATGCAAACCACGCGCTTTATCATTCGACTTCCACCAGAAAGTAGAAATAGCACTCGTTAAGTTGGAAGTCAACTTCTGCGTAAGTTTATAACACGACATAACATGGGTGGAAAGTGCAGTTGCCACCGATTTAATCATAACCTCCTTACCGCCCTTTGACAAAAGCTTTGCAGACCAACAAATTTTTTTTTTTTTGTAGTAGTTTATAATTTATTTGACAATGGACAAAAGGCGTAACTTAAGTGACTTAAAGCAGATGAAAGAAATGATTTAAAACTTAAAATTTTAGATCCGACCCGATAACCCGCACGTTTATCCGATTATTAAACACGTAAATGACGATTTTAACCCTCTCGTTAATAATTGATTTTGTCTTAACTGCAATGGCATATCCTTGTAATTTTTTACAAAACTAATGTTAGTTTTATAAATGTGTTTATAATTAATAGGAGGGATGGGTAAGAAAAATAGTTAATCAACAATGTAATGAAAGTTAATACAAAATATATGTAATAAAAGCTCCTTGTGAAAGATTTATACAAAGATTGTTATTAAAAAAGTTATAGTTAAAAATATGTATTAAAATTTATGTATTATTTTCTGTTACGTTATGGTAAGACTACTATTTATTGAATAGTACATCATGTTATACACTTAATTTTGCGATACTGAAAATGTACTAAGTTTTTTGTATTTTACATATTTAGATCAATGATTGATTATTTGTAAAACCATATCTAAAATTTTATATTTATGATATCTCATGTTTAATTAATAATACATATTTGTGGAACGCCCGCGAACCGGAATCCTGGTTTGGGAGTTGCATCGGTCGATGCAGATGGTGCATAAATTGATGCAAGGTCGAGTTCCTGCATTTTGACTTAAGTTAAACGCTGTGTTTTGGGTAAAGGAAAAACCCTTATTCGTTTCTGTGGAAAACAAGACAGGAATTCTCTACAATGACACTGTAAACCAATTGAAAGGGATGTAGCGTGTCTCATTAGTCGACTTTCGCCTTTTGAGAGAAACAAAAGAGAGAAAGTGCGTTCTTGGTATTCTTGGTGTTTTCTGGAGATTTGAGGCTGCTCCTGTAGAGATATGAGGCTTAGATCGTTGTAGAAGCTTGCTAGGAGTGTTTTATTGCTTGTTTGAGGTTCAGAATCGTCTTGGCAAAGGCAAGTGCAGGACCATGGCTTATCTAAGCTAGAGAACTCTCTAATTTGCTTGTTGTGTGTTGTTAGACTTGTTAGATTGTTACTTTGGACGTTAGGAAGCTTTCTTGTTGCTTGGGATCGAGTTTGTGGTTGTAGGAACGAAGATCAGGCGAGAAGCTTCGGGGAAAACACGATGATCGGCATTGCTTCGGTCGATGCAAGTGCGAGGACGGCGCGTAAAACTCTAGGGTTTTCGTGTTATGTCGAGCATGCCTCGGTCGATGCAGATTGGGTGTCAGTCGATGCAGCTTCAGTGTCGGTCGATGCATCCCCATGTGGTGTCGGTCGATGCATGTTAAAGTCGGTCGATGCAGAGTCCTGGTTTGTTATTGTTGTTTGTTGATTGTTGTTTATGGTTAGAGATGACTCTATTACTTGTGTGTATAGCCCAGTAGATGGAGGATTGCCTTAGTGAGTGTTTATAAAATACTCATGCATTGCAATATGTGTTTGTGGTGCAGGTAAAGGCAAAGTGTGATCGTGGAATCAAGGCAATGAAGAGGAGGATGTTCTAGGGACTCGATTGGATGTTGTCTGGCATTGCTAGGTTGCTGGAGTTGGGTCATTAGAAACATTGCTAGGTTGCTGATTCCATGTTTTCTGGTGATTGGTTATTTGAATATTGGTTATGTTCTGATTATTGGGTATTTATATTTATTGGATATTGGTATTGTAATTCCGCTGTTGATTGTGATTGTGGTTAGGAGGCTAGTGGGTATGAGACCACTAGTTGTAGTTTATTTATTATATTATATTTATTCTTTATTTATTAAAAAAAAACGGGTCGGGTCGTTTCAGTTTGGTATCAGAGCCCTTACGGTTCTAGGTTTGGGTTCACTAGGCTTTGTGCTGTAGATGTTTGGGATTTGCATGCTTTGTTTGATTATGTGAGTTAGTCAATTGTGTGTGGCATGGAGTCTTAGAACATCCTCTTCGAGCCGAGTGTGATTCCACAGTGAGTTTATTTTTTCAGTGTTATAATAGAAATTATTTGGTTAGTCTTCTGTTCATGGTAGTGCAGATATCTAGAGATGGTGCTACTGCTGGTCGTGGTCGTGGACGCGGACGTGGTCGTGGACGCAGACGTGGTCATGGTGGGGGCAAAGGCCCAGTGGTTAGCGAGTCAGAGGACCAGAGTGTGACAGCTGAGAGTGTTGGCGAGTCGCAGGGTGTCCAGGAGGATTCCATGAGTGTGGCCGGAGGGGGCGGTGTTGATGCTCCAGTGGTCGGATGCTAGGGTCCCGGGAGTGGGAGCCCCAGCGGGTGGAGTCCCTGGTGTTGATCTTGCGGGCTTGTTAGCACAGTTGTTAAAGCGGTTGCCAGCTGTGGTACCGGCTCAGGCTCAGGTTGTGCCACCAGTAGTGGCGGAGGAGCAGCAGCCAGTGGCTGCGGATGCAGGAGCACATGGACGTTATTTGTCCATGCTCAGGGAGATGACGCGTCTCAGGACTGAGCGGTTTTTGGGTGGTACAGACCCTACTGTTGCAGGTGCGTGGAGGACGAGTGTGGAATGTAACTTCCATACTCTGAGATGTCTGAGGAGTTTCGGGTGGACATAGGGGTCCACCATTTGAGTGGTGATGCTCAGGTATGGTGGAGAGTAGCTGCTAGGAGTGTGCAGAGGGAGATGACTTTGGCTGACTTCGTCTTAGAGTTCAACCGAAAATATTTTCCTAGAGAGGCTTTGGACCGGTTGGAGGTGCAGTTCCTTCAGTTGTCTCAGGGGACACGGTCAGTGCGGGAGCTGGACTTGGAGTTCAGTCGACTTCTTTGTTATGGGGTCAAGCTATGGAGCCTGAGGAGGCCCAGATCAGGAGGTTTATGAGGGCTCTTCGTGAGGACTTGATGGTCTATTGTAGAGGACGTAGTTATGCTACGCGTGCAGAGCTGGTTGAGACTGCAGCAGAGATTGAGCAGGATATCCGGGCACAGTTAGTAGCGGTTAGTCCAACGGTTCAGCCTAGTAAGGCTCAGCATCATGGGGGTTCTAGCAGGGGTGGCAAACCTATGCAGGGAACCAAGGAGGGTGGGAGGCTATGCAGACGCAGAGTGGTGCGAGTTGCTTCAGGTGTGGGAGCAAGGATCACAAGGTTGCTAGCTTTCCCAAGAGGATGGCCTCGAGTATGTTATCATGGCAAGGAGCCGGGGCACATCAGGCCCTTGTGTCCCAAGTTGCAACCGGCAGCAGTGGCAGCGTTGCAGCTGGTGCAGCATGGAGGTCAGCAGGTGGCACGGATTGAGCAGGCACCACAGGTTTATACGACGGTCGAACCTGGTGGAAGCAGTGCCGGAGCGATCACAGGTATAACTTCTGGTACTTAACCTTGTGGATTTTTGTAGTTCAGATTTTATATTTTTGGCTTGTGATAAAGTGTTAGGTTCTCAACACATGAGGTTTGTGTAGGGACCTTGTTCGTGGGCGGGTTTAAGTCCCATGTTATGTTTGATTCTGGAGCTACTCATAGCTTCATTACTCCGGAGTGCACAGAGAGTGCGGGTATCAGAGGTGATCTCGGGGAGCGTGGAAGAGTTGTCAGAGTTGCGGGAGGCAAGTTTCTGATGGTTTTTGGCCATGCAAAGGAGGTTGATATTCAGGTTGCAGGAGAGACGTGGCCTGCGGTATTGCTTATCAGTCCGGTGGAGTTGTATGATGTTAGTTTCGGGATGGATTGGTTGCATCAGCATAAGGTGCATTTGGATTGCTATTGGGGTAGAGTGGAGTTTGAGCGTCTAGGAGGGAAGTTGGTTTTTGAGGGAGTTAGACCGACTTCGGGGAGTCTCGTGATCTCGGCCATTCAGGCTGGGAAGATGATCGAGAAGGGCCGTGAGGCTTATTTGGTTACTATTTCGATGCTAGAGTCAGTAGGGAAGTCTACGGTTAGCGGTATTCCGGTAGTTGAGGAGTTTGAGGATGTTTTTCAGTCATTGCAGGGATTACCACCATCTCGGTCGGATACTTTTACTATTGAACTGGAACCAGGGACAACGCCGTTATCCAAGGCTCCTTACAGAATGGCTCCAGCAGAGATGGCAGAGCTGAAGAAGCAGCTTGAGGATTTGTTGAGTAAGGGATTCATCCATCCTAGTGTATCACCGTGGGGAGCACCGGTGTTATTTGTGAAGAAGAAGGATGGGAGTTTTAGGTTATGTATTGATTACCGGGGTTTGAACTGGGTCACTGTGAAGAACAAGTACCCTCTTCCCAGGATCGATGAGTTGTTGCATCAGTTGAGGAGTGCTACTTGCTTCTCCAAGGTGGATCTGGCGTCAGGTTATCATCAGATACCGATAGATGAGGCGGATGTGAGGAAGACTGCATTCAGGATGAGGTATGGGCATTATGAGTTTGTGGTGATGCCTTTTGGGTTGACTAACGCGCCAGCAGCGTTTATGAGGTTGATGAACAGCGTGTTTCAGGAGTTTCTGGACGTGTCTGTCATCATCTTCATCGATGATATCCTGGTATATTCTAAGAGTTAAGAGGAGCATGCAGTGCATTTGAGAGCAGTTTTGGAGAAGTTGCGGGAGCAGAAGTTGTTTGCTAAGTTGAGCAAGTGTAGTTTCTGGCAGCGTGAGATGGGATTTCTGGGTCACATTGTTTCTGCATATGGGGTATCTGTAGATCCAGAGAAGATTCAGGCCATCGAGAGATTGGCCTAGACCGCAGAATGCCACAGAGATCAGGAGTTTTTGGGGTTGGCAGGATATTACAGAAGATTTGTGCAGGGCTTTGTGAGCAGAGCACGTCCTATGACTAAGTTGACTGGGAAGGATATTCCTTTTGTCTGGTCACAGGAGTGTGAGGAAGGCTTTGCGAGCCTGAAAGAGATGTTGACTACTACGCTAGTGTTGGCTTTGCTAGAGCAGGGAGAACCTTATGTGGTTTATACTGGTGCATCCAGAGTTGGTTTGGGGTGTGTGCTGATGCAGCTTGGGAAGGTGATTGCCTACGCTTCGCGGCAGTTGCGGAAGCATGAGGACAACTATCCTACTCATGTTTTGGAGATGGCTGCTGTAATTTTTGCCCTGAAGATTTGGAGATCCTATCATTATGGTGCAAAAGTACAGGTGTTTACAGATCATAAGAGCCTGAAGTATATTTTCACTCAGCCTGAGTTGAACTTGAGGCAGAGGCGGTGGATGGAGTTGTGGCGGACTATGATTTGGAGATAGCTTATCACCTGGTAAGGCTAATTTGCAGATGCTCTGAGTCAGAAGAGGGTAGCTTCGGCTCAGGAGCGGAAGATGGAGTCTCTGGTAGGAGAGATTAGTGCATTGAGTTTGTGTGCTATTTCTCAGGAGCCGTTGGGTTTGGAGGCGGCTGACAGAGCAGACCTTCTGAGTAGGGTGCGGTTGGCTCAGGAGAAGGATTTGGGGCAGGTGAATTCCTCTAAGGTTGTGGATACAGAGTATCAGATCTCAGCTAATGGTACTATTTTGGTGCACGGGCGGATATGTGTGTCCAAGGATGAGGAGTTGAGGCAGGAGATCCTAAGTGAGGCTCATTCGAGCAAGTTTTCTATTCATCCAGGAGCGACTAAGATGTACCGTGACCTCAAGAGGTACTATCACTGGGTCTCGAAGTGCGATGTGTGTCAGCTAGTAAAGGCTGAGCATCAGGTTTTAGGCGGGTTGCTGAAGAGTCTTCCCATTCTAGAGTGGAAGTGGGATATGATCACGATGGATTTCGTGGTAGGATTGCCAGTGTCTCGAACTTTTGATACTATTTGGGTCATTGTGGACCGGTTGACTAAGTCGGCACATTTTCTGGCTATCAAGAAGACTGATGGAGCAGCGGTCTTAGCTAAGAAATTTGTGAAGGAGATAGTCAGGTTGCATGGGGTGCCAGCGAGTATTGTGTCTGATAGGGATCCTAAGTTCACTTCGGTGTTCTGGAGGGCATTCCAGGCAGAGATGGGCACTAAGGTGCATATGAGTACAGCTTATCATCCACAGACAGATGGACAGTCAGAGAGGACGATCCAGACGTTGGAGGATTTGCTGAGGATGAGTGTGTTCGATTGGGGTGGCCATTGGGTGGACCACCTGTGTTTGGCAGAGTTTGCCTATAACAACAGTTATCAGGCGAGTATTGGGATCGCTCCTTATGAGGCTTTGTATGGGAGGCCGTGTCGTACACCGTTATGTTGGACTCAGGTGGGGAGAGGAGCATATATGGTGCTAGTTTTGTTCAGGAGACCTCAGAGAAGATTCAGGTCCTCAAGCTGAACATGAAGGAAGCCCAGGATAGGCAGAGGAGTTATGCTGATAAGAAGAGGAAAGAAGTTGAGTTTCAGGTGGGAGACAGAGTGTACCTCAAGATGGCCATGTTGCGGGGTCCGAACAGGTCATTGACTGAAACTAAGTTGAGTCCGAGGTATATGGGTCCGTTCAGAGTGATTGAGCGAGTTGGACTAGTGACATATAGACTAGAGTTACCTGAGGTTATGCGTGCATTCCACAAGGTTTTTCATGTGTATATGTTGCGGAAGTATCTCCGTGTGGATGATCAGTTGTTGGCTAAGATTCCTAAAGATCTTCAGCCTAACATGACTTTGGAGGCGAGACCAGTGAGGGTTCTCGAGAGGAGAGTCAAGGACTTCGGAAGAAGAAGGTTCCTTTGATGAGAGTCCTATGGGACTGTGATGGTGTTGAGGAGCAGACTTGGGAGCCTGAGGTGAGGATGAAGACAAGGTTTAAGAAGTGGTATGAGAAGCAAGCCGCGACTTGAAGTTGTCAAGCCTGGTCCATCTGTAATCCGTGGCTGGAGCGGGAATGGAGTATTCCAGCCCATCTCTCTTGTTACTCGGTCGTTTGGGGTGGTTGGTTGTGCGACTTAGTAACAAGATGTGTGGTGCTCGAGGTACAAAGTTTCCGTGAGGCGGGTTTTGGAGAAAGTTTCCTGAATTAGAAGTTTCCCTGGAAAGTGCTAAAAATGGAAAGTTTATGTGAGTTAAAATTTGTCCATTTTTGGCGTGGAGAGCCTTGGAGGGGCTTGTGTAGCATTTGTGGCGGAATTTTGAGTCATTTGTGCCATGTGTGGCAGTCTTTTTAGTTTGTGGCCTTTGTGGCAGGCTTTTTAGCCAGATGTGTGGCCTTTGTGGCAGGCTGTTTAGCCAAAGTACCTGTTTAGGCGGTCCTTCGGGACAGACGGTCCTTCGGGACAGATGGTCCTTCGGGACAGATGGTCCTTCGGGACAGACGGTCCCGGGACAGACGGTCCTTCGGGACAGACGGTCCTTCGGGACAGACGGTCCCGGGACAGCGGTCCTTCGGGACAGACGGTCCTTCGGGACAGCGGTCCTTCGGGACAGACGGTCCTTCGGGACAGCGGTCCTTCGGGACAGACGGTCC
>JALLKC010000241.1:0-30119 GCA_024034495.1 Camelina laxa | reverse complement strand
ACAGCAGAGATTAAGAGCTACTAACAAGGTCCGAGTCCTACTCGACCGCACACTCGACCAGACACTCGACCGTGTGCTGAGGAGGACTCGACCGAGTGGAGAACACACGAGAGAAGCCAGTTCGACCTGCCACTCGACCGAGCACAGGTCTAGTTGACCGAGCTGTTGACTATTTTGTCTTTTAGTATTTTTAGGGCTTCCACTCCCCTCCTATATAAAGCCTTGTACCTGCAGCCACAAAAGTATCCAGCTTTTTAGATATTCTCTAAACCTAGTATTTACCCTTTTTGGGATTTATTCTTTTTGCTTTTTTATTTCCTAGATCTTGTACTTGAAAAAGACTAAATTCTTCAGTATTGTTAGTTTCATAACTTTCTTAATATTGAGAATTCAAGTCTCATTTCTTTTTCAATATTGTAGATCTTTTGTTCATCTTTTTAATATGCAGTTTCAATATTTTCTGGGTTTATGATTTTGATGTTCATCATGTGTTCTTGTGAGTAGTAGCTTAGGATCTTGAGGATGGGTTAGGCTGGGCTGTGAATGAGGTTTGTTTGGCTTGATCAAGCTTGATTGTTGTAGATCTCTCTAGGGTAGATGTTCTTAATGCTGATCCTATATCTGAGAGGGTAGGATTTGATTTCAAGCATCTTAGCATCACACCAATGTTAAGAGGCCATAGATAAGCTAGATCTAGAGCTTACCATCTTGCTGCTAAGAGATTAGAGGTTTGTTTGGTATGAACATATTTCTTACTGCTGCTGTGTAGATTCTTTACTATGTGAGAGCAAGTCTAGAAATGCATAGGATTGATTGCTTCTTGACCATGAGAGTGGAGAAGCTTGTCTTAGATACATATGTCTAGAGATTAGCTCTTGTTGTTTGAGATTTGTTGATCAAGTTAGATAGCTCAATCATTAGTCCAGCCCATGAATCCTTCCTCAAGTCCTTCTTGTTTTATTGATTTTTATAGTCTTAATCCTGTTGCTTGATTGTAGTTTGATTCGTCTTACATTACTCTGTTTTTATTGCATTGCTCTGTTTTTGCGTTAGTCAGCTCGACCACTCACTCGACCTACACTCGGTCGAGTGCTGGCTCGGAGTTCATCCCCAGAACTCTTGTTTTATGCTTTGTGATTGTCTTGTTTCACTCTATTTGCATTTCTGTTGCATTTACTTAGCATCTTGTTCATTACTTGTCTTGCATTAGTTCTTTAGCATAGTTTCTATTTCTGTTGGTTGCATCATTACTTGTCATAATCATCTTGTTTCATTTGCAATTGTTCATAGTTCTTATAGTTTACTTTCTGCATTTTGCATCATAGGATTGTTAGTGACAAACATCCTTTACATCTGGCTTAAATTAGATCTTTATGCATATCTTGACTGTTCACAAACACTCATATTGGATTGACACCTCTTATACTGCAACTGCATAAGGGGAATTGAAACACCTTACCATCCATCCATTCATTGCATACATTCATCATCATTCATCCATCTCTCACCACCACCAACAAAATACCATGTTTCAGAAAGCAAGAGAGTTAAGGCTGAACTAACAAGGTCCGGAGTCCAACTCGACCGCACACTCGACCAGACACTCGACCGTGTGCTGAGGAGGACTCGACCGAGTGGAGAACACACGAGAGAAGCCAGCTCGACCTGCCACTCGACCGAGCACAGGTCGAGTTGACCGAGCCGTTGACTATTTTGTCTTTTAGTATTTTTAGGGCTTCCACTCCCCTCCTATATAAAGCCTTGTACCTGCAGCCACAAAAGTATCCAGCTTTTTAGATATTCTCTAAACCTAGTATTTACCCTTTTTGGGATTTATTCTTTTTGCTTTTTTTATTTCCTAGATCTTGTACTTGAAAAAGACTAAATTCTTCAGTATTGTTAGTTTCATAACTTTCTTAATATTGAGAATTCAAGTCTCATTTCTTTTTCAATATTGTAGATCTTTGTTTCATCTTTCTAATGATGCAAGTTTCAATATTTTCTGGGTTTATGATTTTGATGTTCATCATGTGTTCTTGTGAGTAGTAGCTTCGGATCTTGAGGATGGGTTAGGCTGGGCTGTGAATGAGGTTTGTTTGGCTTGATCAAGCTTGATTGTTGTAGATCTCTTCTAGGGTAGATGTTCTTAATGCTGATCCTATATCTGAGAGGGTAGGATTTGATTTCAAGCATCTTAGCATCACACCAATGTTTAAGAGGCATAGATAAGGCTAGATCTAGAGCTTACCATCTTGCTTGCTAAGAGATTAGAGGTTTTTTTTGGTATGAGACATATTTCTTACTGCCTGCTTGTGTTGATTCTTTACTATGTGAGAGCAAGTCTAGAAATGCATAGGTTTGATTGCTTCTTGACCATGAGAGTGGGAGAAGCTTGTCTTAGATACATATGTCTAGAGATTAGCTCTTGTTGTTTGAGATTTGTTGATCAAGTTAGATAGCCTCAATCATTAGTCCAGCCCATGAATCTCTCCTTCCTTGTTTATTGATTTTACAGTCTTAATCCTGTTGCTTGATTGTAGTTTGATTCGTCTTTGCACTACTCTGTTTTTATTGCATTGCTCTGTTTCTGCGTTTAGTCTAGCTCGACCACTCACTCGACCTACACTCGGTCGAGTGCTGGCTCGAGTTCATCCCCAGAACTCTTTTTTATGCTTTGTGATTGTCTTGTTTCACTCTATTTGCATTTCTGTTGCATTTACTTAGCATCTTGTTCATTACTTGTCTTGCATTAGTTCTTTAGCATAGTTTCTATTTCTGTTGGTAGCATCATTACTGTCATAATCATCTTGTTTCATTTGCAATTAGTTCATAGTTCTTATAGTTTACTTTCTGCATTTTGCATCATAGGATTGTTAGTGACAAACATCCTTTACATCTGGCTTAAATTAGATCTTTATGCATATCTTGACTGTTCACAAACACTCATATTAGATTGACACCTCTTATACTGCAACTGCATAAGGGGAATTGAAACACTTTACCATCCATCCATTCTTTGCATACATTCATCATCATTCATCCATCTCTCACCACCACCAACAAAATACCATGTTTCAGAAAGCAAGAGAGTTAAGGCTGAACTAACAAGGTCCGGAGTCCAACTCGACCGCACACTCGACCAGACACTCGACCGTGTGCTAAGGAGGACTCGACCGAGTGGAGAACACACGAGAGAAGCCAGCTCGACCTGCCACTCGACCGAGCACAGGTCGAGTTGACCGAGCCGTTGACTATTTTGTCTTTCAGTATTTTAGGGCTTCCACTCCCCTCCTATATAAAGCCTTGTACCTGCAGCCACAAAAGTATCCAGCTTTTTAGATATTCTCTAAACCTAGTATTTACCCTTTTTGGGATTTATTCTTTTTGCTTTTTTATTTCCTAGATCTTGTACTTGAAAAAGACTAAATTCTTCAGTATTGTTAGTTTCATAACTTTCTTAATATTGAGAATTCAAGTCTCATTTCTTTTTCAATATTGTAGATCTTTGTTTCATCTTTCTAATGATGCAAGTTTCAATATTTTCTGGGTTTATGATTTTGATGTTCATCATGTGTTCTTGTGAGTAGTAGCTTAGGATCTTGAGGATGGGTTAGGGTGGGCTGTGAATGAGGTTTGTTTGGCTTGATCAAGCTTGATTGTTGTAGATCTCTTCTAGGGTAGATGTTCTTAATGCTGATCCTATATCTGAGAGGGTAGGATTTGATTTCAAGCATCTTAGCATCACACCAATGTTTAAGAGGCATAGATAAGGCTAGATCTAGAGCTTACCATCTTGCTTGCTAAGAGATTAGAGGTTTTGTTTGGTATGAGACATATTTCTTACTGCCTGCTTGTGTAGATTCTTTACTATGTGAGAGCAAGTCTAGAAATGCATAGGATTGATTGCTTCTTGATCATGAGAGTGGGAGAAGCTTGTCTTAGATACATATGTCTAGAGATTAGCTCTTGTTGTTTGAGATTTGTTGATCAAGTTAGATAGCCTCAATCATTAGTCCAGCCCATAAATCCCTCCTCAAGTCCTTCCTTGTTTATTGATTTTATAGTCTTAATCCTGTTGCTTGATTGTAGTTTGATTCGTCTTTACATTACTCTGTTTTTATTGCATTGCTCTGTTTTTGCGTTTAGTCTAGCTCGACCACTCACTCGACCTACACTCGGTCGAGTGCTGGCTCGAGTTCATCCCCAGAACTCTTGTTTATGCTTTGTGATTGTCTTGTTTCACTCTATTTGCATTTCTGTTGCATTTACTTAGCATCTTGTTCATTACTTGTCTTGCATTAGTTCTTTAGCATAGTTTCTATTTTTGTTGGTTGCATCATTACTGTCATAATCATCTTGTTTCATTTGCAATTAGTTCATAGTTCTTATAGTTTACTTTCTGCATTTTGCATCATAGGATTGTTAGTGACAAACATCCTTTACATCTGGCTTAAATTAGATCTTTATGCATATCTTGACTGTTCACAAACACTCAGATTGGATTGACATCTCTTATACTGCAACTGCATAAGGGGAATTGAAACACCTTACCATCCATCCATTCATTGCATACATTCATCATCATTCATCCATCTCTCACCACCACCAACAAAATACCATGTTTCAGAAAGCAAGAGAGTTAAGGCTGAACTAACAAGGTCCGTAGTCCAACTCGACCGCACACTCGACCAGACACTCGACCGTGTGCTGAGGAGGACTCGACCGAGTGGAGAACACACGAGAGAAGCCAGCTCGACCGAGCACAGGTCGAGTTGACCGAGCCGTTGACTATTTTGTCTTTTAGTATTTTTAGGGCTTCCACTCCCCTCCTATATAAAGCCTTGTACCTGCAGCCACAAAAGTATCCAGCTTTTTAGATATTCTCTAAACCTAGTATTTACCCTTTTTGGGATTTATTCTTTTTGATTTTTTTATTTCCTAGATCTTGTACTTGAAAAAGATTAAATTCTTCAGTATTGTTAGTTTCATAACTTTCTTAATATTGAGAATTCAAGTCTCATTTCTTTTTCAATATTGTAGATCTTTGTTTCATCTTTCTAATGATGCAAGTTTCAATATTTTCTGGGTTTATGATTTTGATGTTCATCATGTGTTCTTGTGAGTAGTAGCTTAGGATCTTGAGGATGGGTTAGGCTGGGCTGCGAATGAGGTTTGTTTGGCTTGATCAAGCTTGATTGTTGTAGATCTCTTCTAGGGTAGTTGTTCTTAATGCTGATCCTATATCTGAGAGGGTAGGATCTGATTTCAAGCATGTTAGCATCACACCAATTTTTAAGAGGCATAGATAAGGCTAGATCTAGAGCTTACCATCTTGCTTGCTAAGAGATTAGAGGTTTTGTTTGGTATGAGATATATTTCTTACTGCCTGCTTGTATAGATTCTTTACTATGTGAGAGCAAGTCTAGAAATGCATAGGTTTGATTGTTTCTTGACCATGAGAGTGGGAGAAACTTGTCTTAGACACATATGTCTAGAGATTAGCTCATGTTGTTTGAGATTTGTTGATCATGTTAGATAGCCTCAATCATTAGTCCAGCCCATGAATCCCTCCTCAAGTCCTTCCTTGTTTATTTATTTTACAGTCCTAATCCTGTTGCTTGATTGTAGTTTGATTCGTCTTTGCATTACTCTGTTTTTATTGCATTGCTCTGTTTCTGCGTTTAGTCCAGCTCGACCACTCACTCGACCTACACTCGGTCGAGTGCTTGCTCGAGTTCATCAACAGAACTCTTGTTTATGCTTTGTGATTGTCTTGTTTCATTCTATTTGCATTTCTGTTGCATTTACTTAGTATCTTGTTCATTACTTGTCTTGCATTAGTTCATTAGCATAGTTTCTACTTCTGTTGGTTGCATCATTACTGTCATAATCATCCTGTTTCATTTGCATTTACTTCTTAGTTCTTATAGTTTACTTTTTGCGCTTTACATTTTCATCATAGGATTGTTAGTGACAAACATCCTTTACATCTGGCTTAAATTAGATCTTTATGCATATCTTGACTGTTCACAAACACTCAGATTGGATTGACACCTCTTATACTGCAACTGCATAAGGGGAATTGAAACACCTTACCATCCATCCATTCATTGCATACATTCATCATCATTCATCCATTTCACCACCAACAAATACTTGTTTCAATTTGGCGTCGTTGCCTATTTGAGTGTGTTTTGTGACAATTAGGATCCATAAAAGTCTAAGATTAAGTTCGTTTATCCACTTGTTCACTACTGATCTTGTTTCTTCTTCTGCTTTTCTGTGCTTGAGTTTCGGCTACCAGCTCGACCATCAACTCGACCACCACTCGACCGAGTGTGTGCTCGAGCACCTGATCGAGTCAGAAGCCGGATACAAATAGACAACAGTTCCCAGTCGACTCGACCACCCACTTGAGCATGTGCTCGACCGAGTGCCTGTTCGAGTCAGTCATCATGTTTCACAACAGTATGTTCCATTCTGTACCATGGCAACATCAACCAGGATTCCAGGCTCAATGGTGTCACACTCCAGTGTTTCAAACTTCACAAGCCCAAGAACCTGACTTCAGAGCTATGATGCAGCAACTTTTACTTGGGCAAGCAACTGGGCAGATTGAGGTAGCAAAGCAGTTTGATGAGCTGAACCAAACGTTGAATTCCTATTCTAATGACCTATACTCCAAGGTCAAGTACATGGAGAGCTCCATTGATTCTACTTCATCTCCTACGCCAAACCAACTTCTTGAAGAACCTATTCCACACCCAAGGGAGTTTACAGCTAAAGCTCTTAATCTCTATGAAGATGCTGTCACTGAGGACAGTGAGATTCAAGGTGGGGAGGATTGGTCATTTATTGAAGCCCAGGGTGAAGCTTGTGCACAGCAGACTGAATCCGTCAAAGCACTCGACCAAGTGCTCGAGCGAGCACTCGACCGAGTGCAGGATCGAGTGGTCGATCGAGCTGAGGACACAGAAGTTGTTAAGCCTGCTAAGTACATTCCTCCTGCTCACAAACCACCTCTACCATTCCCAGGACGTTTCAAGAGAAAAGCTGAAAGAACTCAGGGAAATTATTGAGAAAAGGAAAGAGTTGGCTTTGCAACAAGAGAAGGAGTTAGCTTTACAAAATCAAGAAGTCATTGAGAAGGAATAAGGGATGGCTTCGAAGGAAGAGGTTGTGATTGAAAGAAAGGAAGTGATGGCTATTCAACAGGAGGTAGTCATTGAGAATAAAGAGGAAGTCATTGAGGAGAAGGAGGAAGATAGAGGACCTCCTTTGGAAAAATATGCTGACCATCCTGCACTCAAGAACATGCTTCTTGAATTATCCAAGCAGAAGGCTCAAAACCAAGACATGAAAGATTTGAAAGAGATTGGGAAAGCTGTAATCCCAACCAAGCTTAAGGATCCAGGCTCATTCAACCTGCCTTGCTCCATCAGCTACATGCACTTCAACAAGTGCCTATGTGATTTAGGAGCTTCAGTGAGCCTAATGCCATACTCAGTGGCTGAGAAGTTGGGATATGAATATTTTAAGCCTTGCAATCTCTATATTGGCCTAGCAGATGGATCAAAGAGGGATGTGCTTGGAGTGATTGAAGATTTCCCAGTAAAGATAGGGAAGGCTAGAATCCCAACTGACTTTGCGATCATGAACATGGACCAAGAGCCAGAAGATCCTCTCATCTTAGGAAGACCATTCTTAGCCACAGCTGGAGCTGTAATTGATGTTAAGATGGGAACCATCAAGCTCCACCTTGCTAAAGACTTCACTATGAAGTTTGACATCAAGAATACTACTCATCAGCCTACTATTGAAGGTCAGCACTTTATGATAGGGAAAAAGGTTAGTTGTGAAGTTTTTGAGGAAGGAGGGAACCCTAGGATTAAAGGTTCAGCCCAAGCTAAGACTGTCCAAGAACTAAAGGGGTCAGTTCAAGTGCTAGGTGGTTTAGTGAAGGAACTTCAAGCTCAGCTCAACAAGAGGTATTTGAAGAAGGCAAGACCAAGACTCAAGTTTAAGAAGAAACATGGTTCAAGTGTCAAGGAAGTAGTGATCAAGAAGGAACACCAAGGTTATCAAGTAGAACCAGGGGGATTTCATCACCTCTTTGGTCTTCTATTCAAGCTTGAAGAGCTAGAAGAAGTCAAGCTTAGTTACTTTAAACAAGCTCACTAGGGAGGAAGTCCCTAAGGTATCATTGTACATATGCTTTATTTTCCTTGTAGTTTTGATATTTTTGTTTTATGTTTGTGTTGGGCAGGCTGTTTAATGAGAGTGTAGATGGGTTTGGAGAGAATTGGACTTGGAAAAATAGACTCGCAAGCCAGCTCGACCACCCCACTCGGACATGCACTCGACCAAGTCACGGTCGGTCGCCATCGTCGAGCTGCCCCAATCCCCATCTCCAAGTCACCAACAAGACACCAGCTACACCTTTGATAGCATGCAGGAGGATGTGGATAGTTTCTTCTCCAATCCTTGAGGTAACACTATCACCTTTACATTGTAACTACCATTGCATTTCATATTTTGTGTTTTGTTTTAAGTCTTGAATCCTCAAACAAATTTCTTTCACACAAGGGACTGTGTGATTTAAGTTTGGGGGAGGGTTTGAGATAGCATTTGACATTGTGTTTTGTTTTCTTATTTCAAATTTTTAGCATCATCATGTTAGTATTTGCATAGCATCTAAGGCATAGAAAAACCCTAAAAATTTGAAAATTTTTTGCAAAAATCTTTATAAAAAAAAAGAGTGTTCATGTAGTTTGCATTGCATATTCAAGTATTTTGTTTATCATATAGGACTGCTTGCATTAGGGATCTATGATGAGTATTTCCTTGTTAGCTTGTTAGATTCACCAAACTAGGATCAATGCCCAAGTTAATAGTACTTTGATGCTAGTTGAGTGGTTAGAAGCATAAGATTGAACCAAGCATTGAATTCCTGCATTGCATTTGGTCTAAATTGAAGCATGTTGTGATTTGATGCCATTTCCAATCTATAAGAACCTAATATTGACTTTCAATTATCAATTTGTGCATTGCTTTAAACTCATGGATACCATATACATATTTGGATCATCTTTCTCCTTTTTACCACTCTTGTTGATCCAAGTAGCTGATTTCCTCATTAAGAATCAGTTTCCCCTACCCTTAACCAACCCTTCTTTCAAGCCATGTTTATTCTTGAGTGTGTGAGGCCTATTTTGGGATTGAGCTTGGTAGAAAGTGTTAGGTTTGAACTGACAAGAGTAAAGCCTTGTGTAGTTCTAGTTTGAATTTTTCAAACTAGATAGGACTAGGTGGTTCATTTGTTGGGTTTGGAACTTGGCAGTTAAAGAAAGAAAAGAGGAAAAAAGAGGAAGAAAAAAAGGGTAGAGTCTTTAAAAGGAGAGTGTGTTTAAGTAAAAGCTAAAGTCTAGTGAAAGGATGGGAAGTAAAAAAAAATTGTTGTTGAAGATGGTTCTAGTTAAAGAAAAGAAAAGAAAGAAAAGAAAAGTCTAGCAAAAAGCTTGTATGTCTTAAGAATAACAAGAAAAGAGAACCATAGCAAATAAGTAAGAATCCCCCATCCCACTAGAAAGATCAAATAAGAAACCTCTCTTAAGACTTGAAAACCAAAAGAGAAAAGGGTGAAAGAGAAAAGAAGAAGTTAATGGGTAGCACTAGGATCATTTGGGTTTAGATTGCTAGGATAAACACTTTGGGTGCCTTTGGGTAGACAAGGTTTTATTCTTGTATGTGTCTAGGTGTTCTTACCTTTAGCATTCTTCTAAAGCTCAATCTATTTTTTATGAGAGAACCTTGATATTGATAAGCCCCACTCTCAAAAGAGACCATCATTGTCTCAAAGCCTTTACCTCCAAGCCAAATGAGTTTAAGCATTGCATAGAATTGATTCATGTTCTTGATTAATGAATGTTAGAGGAAATGGGTTATTTGAATGCATGTGGATATCTAAGGCTCAAATCAGTAAAGGTTGTGATATGCTTGTCTAAAGTCTTTAAGTACAGCTCATTCAACTTGCATCATAGTACTAGTAACTTGGACATTGATTCTAGATGGTCTATTTGCAAGCTTTAGGAGCTGAGATCCCACTTTCAAACCTCACTTACCTTCTTATGTCTTGCTTATTTGCTTGAGGGCAAGCAAAGACTAAGTTTGGGGGTGTTGATGTTCATATATTTTACCCTGTTTTCCCTTAGTATATTCACATCTTTTGCATTTTTTGCTATCCATTTTCACCATTATCGCATAGCTTTAGGACTAATCATGCATTAGAGTTTAGTTGCATTGCATTTGCATCTTTTCATGCATAAACAGGTGATTTTGAAGCTCAAGGAGCATGGAAGCAATGCTGAGGAAGAAGTGAAGCAATCATGAAGGGAAAGCAAGAGAGTTAAGGCTGAAATAACAAGGTCCGGAGTCCAACTCGACCGCACAATCGACCAGACACTCGACCGTGTGCTGAGGAGGACTCGACCGAGTGGAGAACACACGAGAGAATCCAGCTCGACCTTCCACTCGACCGAGCACAGGTCGAGTTGACCGAGCCGTTGACTATTTTGTCTTTTAGTATTTTTAGGGCTTCCACTCCCCTGCTATATAAAGCCTTGTACCTGCAACCACAAAAGTATCCAGCTTTTTAGATATTCTCTAAACCTAGTATTTACCCTTTTTGGATTTATTCTTTTTGCCTTTTTTATTTTCTAGATCTTGTACTTGAAAAAGACTAAATTCTTCAATATTGTTAGTTTCATAACTTTCTTAATATTGAGAATTCAAGTTTCATTTCTTTTTCAATATTGTAGATCTTTGTTTCATCTTTCTAATGATGCAAGTTTCAATATTTTATGGGTTTATGATTTTGATGTTCATCATGTGTTCTTGTGAGTAGTAGCTTAGGATCTTGAGGATGGGTTAGGCTGGGCTGTGAATGAGGTTTGTTTGGCTTGATCAAGCTTGATTGTTGTAGATCTCTTCTAGGGTAGATGTTCTTAATGCTGATCCTATATCTGAGAGGGTAGGATCTGATTTCAAGCATCTTAGCATCACACCAATGTTTAAGAGGCATAGATAAGGCTAGATCTAGAGTTTACCATCTTGCTTGCTAAGAGATTAGAGGTTTTGTTTGGTATGAGACATATTTCTTACTGCCTGCTTGTGTAGATTCGTTACTATGTGAGAGCAAGTCTAGAAATGCATAGGTTTGATTGTTTCTTGACCATGAGAGTGGGAGAAACATGTCTTAGACACATATGTCTAGAGATTAGCTCATGTTGTTTGAGATTTGTTGATCAAGTTAGATAGCCTCAATCATTAGTCCAGCCCACGAATCCCTCCTCAAGTCCTTCCTTGTTTATTTATTTTACAGTCCTAATCATGTTGCTTGATTGTAGTTTGATTCGTCTTTGCATTACTCTGTTTTTATTGCATTGCTCTGTTTCTGCGTTTAGTCCAGCTCGACCACTCACTCGACCTACACTCGGTCGAGTGCTTGCTCGAGTTCATCCCCAAAACTCTTGTTTATGCTTTGTGATTGTCTTGTTTTATTCTATTTGCATTTCTGTTGCATTTACTTAGTATCTTGTTCATTACTTGTCTTGCATTAGTTCATTAGCATAGTTTCTACTTCTGTTGGTTGCATCATTACTGTCATAATCATCCTGTTTCATTTGCATTTAGTTCTTAGTTCTTATAGTTTACTTTCTGCGCTTTACATTTTCATCATAGGATGGTTAGTGACAAACATCCTTTACATTTGGCTTAAATTAGATCTTTATGCATATCTTGACTGTTCACAAACACTCAGATTGGATTGACATCTCTTATACTGCAACTGCATAAGGGGAATTGAAACACCTTACCATCCATCCATTCATTGCATACATTCATCATCATTCATCCATTTCACCACCAACAAATACTTGTTTCAGCACTTTACATTTCATCATAGGATTGTTAGTGACAAACACCATTTACATCTGGGTTGAGTTAGACCTTTATGCACATCTTGATTGCTCACAAACTCTCAGATTGGATTGACACCTCTTGTACTACAATTGCATAAGGGGAATTGAAACACCCTGCCATCCATTTGTTCATATCTCATCATTCCATCCATTTCATCACCATACCACCAATAAAAAATGTTTCAATTTGGCGCCGTTGCCCATTTGAGTGTGTTTTTGTGACAATTAGGATCAATAAAAGTCTAAGATTAAGTTCGTTTATCCACTTGTTCACTACTGATCTTGTTTCTTCTACTACTTGTCTGTGATTGAGTTTCAGGTACCAGCTCGACCATCAACTCGACCACCACTCGACCACCACTCGACCGAGTGTGTGATCGAGCACCTGATCGTGTCAGAAGCCGGATACAAATAGACATCAGTTCCCAGTCGACTCGACCACCCACTCGAGTCTGTGCTCGATCGAGTGCCTGTTCGAGTCTGTACTCGCGCCTGTTGATGTAAACAAGGTCCAAGGGTCATCACAATCTTCAGAGACTCCTTGATCACATCAACCGACCACCAAGGGACCTGAGATAGCAGAAAACAAGGATTTATCAGGAACAAGAACAACAAGTGCTAATGGAGCAATAAGATCAACAAGCTCCAAGAGCAAGAAACATTGGTGCTGGAGATGCACCAAACACACATAACCAGAGAGCTGGTATTGTGCCTCCTACTGTTGCCAACAACTTTGAGATCAAAAGTGGACTGATCTCCATGATTCAAGCCAACAAGTTCCATGGGTTGCCAATGGAGGATCCCCTTGACCACCTTGATGACTATGATAGGATATGTGGTGTCACCAAGATCAATGGAGGCAAGGCTCACCTTTGGGAGAAGACTCTTCCTACTGGAGCAATAACCATATGGGATGCTTGCAAAAAGGCTTTCTTGGCCAAGTTCTTTTCCAATGCTAGAACTGCTCGATTGAGAAATGAAATTTCTGGGTTTGCTCAAAGGAATAATGAGAGTTATAGTGAAGCTTGGGAGAGGTTTAAAGGATTCCAGTCTCAGTGTCCTCACCATGGCTTCAGCAATGAGTCCCTCCTAAGTAATTTGTATAGAGGAGTGCTTTCCAAGATCAGAATACTTCTTGACACAGCCTCTAATGGAAACTTCCTCAACAAGAATGTTGAAGAAGGCTGGGAGTTGGTTGAAAATCTTGCTCAGTCAGAATGAGGACTTTGACAGAACAGTAAGGTCCACCTCCATTGATCAAGAGGAGAAGTACAAGAAGGACTTGAAGATGGTCAATGAGAAGCTTGACAGGATCCTCCTTAGCCAACAAAAGCCTATTCACTTCATTGGTGAGGAAGAGGTTCCAGTTCAAGAGGGGGAGAGGGAATTTGCTGGGCTCTGTTATATGCAAAACCAGGGTGGATTCAAAGGCTACAACCAAAGACGAGGGTTCAAAAACAATAACCTCTCATATAGAAGCACCAATGTAGCCAATCCACAAGACCAAGTCTATCCACCTCAACAGCCTCCACAACAAAACAACTATGCAGCCAAGCAACAACAACAAGTGTTCCAGCCCCAATTGTGTCCCCCACCAGCGTTTCAGACTAACCAAGGTCAGGAACAAGACTTAAGAGCCATGATGCAACAATTGTTGATTGGGCAAGCCAATGGAAAGATTGAGGTGGCCAAGAAGTTTGCTGAGTTGAACCAACGGTTAACATCACAGTATAATGACCTCAACATGAAGTTTGAGGGTCTGAACTCTAGAGTGAAGTACATGGAGAGGAACATTGCTTCTACTTCAGCTCCCAAACCTACTCAACTCCCTGGAAAAGCTGTCCAAAACCCAAGGGAGTTCACTACAAAAGCCATTCATATCTCTGATGAGGACGTCACTAAGGACAGTGAGGTTCAAGATGGGGAGGATTGGTCATTTCTTGAAGTTAAAAGTGAAGTTTGTGCAAAGCAGACTGGATCCGCTAGTGCACTCGACCAGGTGCTCGAGCAAGCACTCGACCGAGTGCCTGATCGAGTGGCCGATCGAGCTGAATAATTAGAAGCTGTTAAGCCTGCTAAGTACATTTCTCCTGCTTACAAACCGCCTCTACCATTCCCAGGACGTTTCAAAGCACAGAAACTTAAGGAATTAAGGGAGATCATGGAGAAAAAAGAAATGTTGGCTAAGCAACAAGAGGATGAGAAGGCTTTGAAGAAAGAAGTTGTGATTGAGAAACAAGAGGAAATGATGGCCATACAAGAGATCATCATTGCTTACCAAGAATAAGAGAGAGGATCTGCCTTGGAACAGTATGAACCATATCCTCTCTATAAGGATTTTTTGCTTGAATTGTCAAAGAAAAAGGTTCAAGCTCAAGATGAGAAGGATCTTGAAGACCTTGGAAGAGTTATCATCCCAATTAAGCTTAATGATCCAGGTCCATTTTATCTGCCTTGCACACTTAGCTATCTTCACTACAACCAGTGCTTATGTGACTTGGGAGCATCTATCAGTGTTATGCCTTACTCTATAGCACAAAAGCTTGGGCACACTGAATTCAAGTCCACCAACCTTCATATATGTCTAGCTGATGGAACAAACAAAGGCATAGTTGGTAAGTTGGAAAACATTCCACTCAAGATAGGGAGAGGAAGGGTTCACACTGATTTTGTGGTACTAGAGATGGATAAGGAGCCTGAAGATCATATCATTCTAGGGAGGCCATTCCTGGCCACTGTTGGAGCTGTTATAGATGTTAAGGAAGGTCTTGTGACCTTGAACATTGCTGAGGATATAACCATGAAGTTCGACATCTATAACCCAACCAACCTCCCTACCATTGATAATCAACCTTTCACTATCAAGGACAAAGGTAGTGATGAAGGCATAAGTGGTGAAGCAACTCCAAAGGCTAAGCTCTCTCTTCAAGAGGATTTAGTGGAAAAGCTTAAGAGTTCAGTTCAACAGTTGACTGGTATGGTTAAGGATCTCCAAGTCAAGCTAAACAAGAGGTTTTTGAGGAAGGCAAGACCAAAGCTCAAAATCAAGAAGAAATATGGTTTGTGTGTTAAGGGTGAAGTGATCGATAGTCAACTTCACAGTGATCAAGAGGTGCCAGGGAGGATTTCATCACCTCCTTGGTATCAAAACCAAGCCTGAAAAGGCAACCAAAGTCAAGCTTAGTGACTCTAAACAAGCTCACTTGGGAGGAAGTCCCTAAGGTATCCTTTGTAAATATGCTTTATTTTCTTAGTAGTTTTGATGTGTTTTCTTTTATGTTTGTGTTTGGTAGGCCTTTTAATAAAAGTGTAGATGGGTATGGAGAGATTTGGACTTGGAGATGTAGATTCGCAAGCCCACTCGACCAGCCCACGAGAGGTACTCGACCGAGTTGGAAAGAAACTAAGACCCACTCGATTCTCATTTCTCTAGAATGATCGAGTGGAGGGAGAAAAGGAAGAAAATTTTTGAAATTTCAAACTTTGGTCAAGGGAGCTCGACCACGTGCTGGTCGAGTGTGGGGTCGAGTGGTAGCAAAAAGCAGGTCAAAGATTCCCATTTCAAATTTGAATGGTATAGACGCTCCACCCTTGTCTCCTTGTCCCTTTCGCTTCTTTAAATAGAGCTTGATTCGACCATATACCTCTCACACTCTCTCATTTGCTCAAAACAACTAAAATCAAGTTTTAAAGTCTCTCTCTAAGTTCATATTTTGCTCAAGCTTAGCCCTTTCAAGTTTTTGGGTCACTAACCTATTAACCTTAAGCTTTGAGTCTATTCCCTTCAGTTCTGTTCGAAAATGTCTTCAAGGATTACTAGGAAGTCTCAACAAGCATCTGCAAGCTCCATGGAACGTCGTGATGCTCACCTTGAATCAAGAGGAGAAGTTGGAAGAACCACTCGACGCCCCACTCGAGCAAGCACTCGACCGAGTGGTGGTCCTAGTAGCCGATCGAGCCAGATGCCGAGTTCAAGAAACCGGTCAGTTGAGGAAGATCCTGAGAGAACCGAAAGTGAAGAAGAAAGGGAGCCAACTCTTATGGAGTTCATGAGGAAAAGCAAGGCTGAAGGGAAGAGGCCAGCAGTTGAGGTTGCACAAGAGGAGGTTGAAAGTGAGAGTGAGGAAGAAGATGTAGAAGAAGAGGGAGAGGATGATGGAGAAGCAGAACCTTGTGGTTTGACAAAGAGGCAACTTTATGAAGCCTTCATGAGGATGGAGTTCCTGGGGACCAGATATCAACACAAGGAAACAGTGGAGAAGCTAGCCGATGATGAAGATGTGGAGTTTCTTTTTGAGAAGAGCAACCTTACTAAGTTCGTGGGGCTTTGCATGGAGGATTAGAAGGAAGAAAGTTGTGAGTTTCTAGCCATAGTCAAGCTGCACACATATGCAAGGAAGGATGATGAGTTTGGAGCTGGTCACATTGCCTTCACAATCAAGGGGAAGAAGTATGAGCTTCCAATGAAGAAGATAACAAATGTGTTTGGTTTTGAAGTTGGGAGTAATAGGAGCTTGATGATACCAAGAGAAGAGCTCTATTCCATTTGGGAAACCATTGGAGACAACATCACTTATTCAGCCTCCAAGACCAAAAGTTCAATAATAAGAAGCCTAGTCCGAAGGTACTACCACAAGACCTTAGCAAACACCTTCTTTGCTAGGAAGGAAACTGGAAATCTCAATGAGGGTGAGCTTAAGATGATTGACATGGCTCTCAATGGAATCATCCTCAAGGCAAAAGATGGAACCATCATTCTTGGGAACACTGTGGAGACTGACCTAACAATGGTGTTCATTGACCACATGATATATTTGAGAAGTTGGGTGGACAAATTGGAGAACAAAGGTTCAAGAGGAGCACTAACCATTGGAGGCATCATCACTCCAATTCTACAAGCTGCCAAAGTCCCACTTAGAGGAGAAAGGGTCTCACCAAGATGAATTGACTCAAGCTACCTCACCTCTACTCTCATATTAGCCAAGGAGATGCATCAAGGAAATCACATTTTCAACTTTGAGCTTCCAACAGTTGGGAAAAAACAGTTGATCTTGCCTAACCCAGAGCTCACCACCATTCAAGAAGGACCCAACATTGACTTTTGGCCAGCTGATGAGTTCTTGTTTGATGGGGTAGTTCAACCTAGAGTTGATGAAGCTGGAGATGTGGAAATGGCTGATGGGGAGGAGCAATTTTACTTTGGGGATTATGAGCCCAACCCAAGGGATAGTAGAGGAGTGAGAGAGACTAGCAAGACGTTGACTCTTTTGCAAAGGTGGAACTGATGTTCATATATTTTACCCTGTTTTCCCTTAGTATATTCACATCTTTTGCATCTTTTGCTATCCATTTTCACCATTATTGCATAGCTTTAGGACTAATCATGCATTAGAGTTTAGTTGCATTGCATTTGCATCTTTTCATGCATAAACAAGTGATTTTGAAGCTCAAGGAGCATGGAAGCAATGCTAAGGAGTGAAGCAATCATGAAGGGAAAGCAAGAGAGTTAAGGCTGAAATAACAAGGTCCGGAGTCCAACTCGACCAGACACTCGACCGTGTGCTGAGGAGGACTCGACCGAGTGGACAATGCACGAGAGAAGCCAGCTCGACCTGCCACTCGACCGAGCACAGGTCGAGTTGACCGAGCCGTTGACTATTTTGTCTTTTAGCATTTTTAGGGCTTCCACTCCCCTCCTATATAAAGCCTTGTACCTGCAGCCACAAAAGGGGTCAGCTTTTTAGATATTCTCTAAACCTAGTATTTACCTTTTTGGGATTTATTCCTTTTGCTTTTTATTTTCCTAGATCTTGTACTTGAAAAAGACTAAATTCCTCAATATTGTTAGTTTAATAACTTTCTTAATATTGAGAATTTAAGTTTCATTTCTTTTTCAATATTGTAGATCTTTGTTTTATCTATCTAATGATGCAAGTTTCAATCTTTTCTGGGTTTATGATTTTGATGTTTATCATGTGTTCTTGTGAGTAGTAGTTTAGGATCTTGAGGATGGCTTAGGCTGGGCTGTGAATGAGGTTTGTTTGGCTTGATCAAGCTTGATTGTTGTAGATCTCTTCTAGGGTAGATGTTCTTAATGCTGATCCTATATCTGAGAGGATAGGATCTGATTTCAAGCATCTTAGCATCACACCAATGTTTGAGAGGCATAGATAAGGCTAGATCTAGAGCTTACCATCTTGCTTGCTAAGAGATTAGAGGTTTTGTTTGGTATGAGACATATTTCTTACTGCCTGCTTGTGTAAATTCTTTACTATGTGAGAGCAAGTCTAGAAATGCATAGGTTTGATTGTTTCTTGACCATGAGAGTGGGAGAAACTTGTCTTGGATTCATATGTCTAGAGATTAGCTCATGTTGTTTGAGATTTGTTGATCAAGTTAGATAGCCTCAATCATTAGTCCAGCCCATGAATCCCTCCTCAAGTCCTTCTTTGTTTATTGATTTTACAGTCTTAATCATGTTGCTTGATTGTAGTTTGATCTGTCTTTGCATTACTCTGTTTTTATTGCATTGCTCTGTTTCTGCGTTTAGTCTAGCTCGACCACTCACTCGACCTACACTCGGTCGAGTGCTGGCTCGAGTTCATCCCCAGAACTCTGCTATTTATGATTTGTGATTGTCTTGTTTCATTCCTGTTCCATTTCTGCTGCATCCATTTAGTGTCCTGTTCATTATTGTCTTGCATTTGTTCTTTAGCTTAGTTTCTGTTTCTGTTGGTTGCATCATTACTGTCTTAATCATTCTATTTCATTTGCATTTAGTTCTTAGTTCATTTAGTTTACCTTCTGCACTTTACATTTTCATCATAGGATTGTTTAGTGGCAACATCCTTTTCATCTGGCTTAAATTAGATCTTTATGCATATCTTAACTGTTTACAACCACTCAAATTGGATTGATACCCCTTATACTGCAACTGCATAAGGGGAATTGAAACACCTTACCAATCATTGCATACATTCACCATCATCCATTCCATCTTAACCTCACCACACAAATATCCTGTTTCAATTTGGCGCCGTTGCCTATTTGAGTGTGTTTTTGTGACAATTAGGATCCATAAAAGTCTAAGATTAAGTTCGTTTATCAACTTGTTCACTACTGATCTTGTTTCTTCTTTTGCTTGTCTGTGATTGAGTTTCAGGTACCAGCTCGACCATCAACTCGACCACCACTCGACCGAGTGTGTGATCGAGCACCTGATCGAGTCAGAAGCCGGATACAAATAAACATCAGTTCCCAGTCGAATCGACCACCCACTCGAGCCTGCGCTCGACCGAGTGCCTGTCCGAGTCTGTACTCGACTCTGTTGATGCAAACAAGGTCCAAGGGTCCTCACAATCTTCAGAGACTCCTTGATCACATCAACAAACCACCAAGGGACCTGAGACAGCAGAAAACAAGGATCTATCAGGAACAAGAACAACAAGTGCTAATGGAGAATCAAGCTCAACAACCTCCAAGAGCAAGAAACATTGGTGCTGGAGATGCACCAAACACACATAACCAGAGAGCTGGTATTGTGCCTCCTACTGTTGCCAAAAACAACTTTGAGATCAAAAGTGGATTGATCTCAATGATTCAAGCCAACAAGTTCCATGGGTTGCCAATGGAAGATCCCCTGGACCACCTTGATGAATTTGATAGGATATGTGGTCTCACTAAGATCAATGGGGTCAGTGAGGATGGCTTCAAGTTAAGGCTATTTCCATTCTCACTTGGAGATAAGGCTCACCTTTGGGAGAAGACTCTTCCTACTGGAGCAATAACCACATGGGATGCTTGCAAGAAGGCTTTCTTGGCCAAATTCTTTTCCAATGCTAGAACTGCTAGATTGAGAAATGAAATCTCTGGGTTTGCTCAAAGGAATAATGAGAGTTTTTGTGAAGCTTGGGAAAGGTTTAAAGGATTCCAGACTCAGTGTCCTCACCATGGCTTCAGCAATGAGTCCCTTTTAAGCACTTTGTATAGAGGGGTGCTTCCCAAGATCAGAATGCTTCTTGACACAGCCTCAAATGGAAACTTCCTCAACAAAAATGTTGAAGAAGGCTGGGAGTTGGTTGAAAATCTTGCTCAATCCGATGGCAATTATAATGAGGACTATGACAGAACCATAAGGTCATCATCAACTGATCAGGAGGACAAGTACAAGAGGGATTTGAAGATGGTCAATGAGAAGCTTGACAAGATCCTTCTTAGCCAACAAAAGTCCATTCACTTCATTGGAGAGGAAGAGGCTCCAGTTCAAGAAGGGGAGACTGAGTTTGCTGAGTTGTGCTACATGCAAAACCAAGGAGGATTCAAAGGCTACAACCAAGGAGGTTTCAAAAACAACAATCTCTCATATAGGAGTACCAATGTGGCCAACCCTCAAGACCAAGTTTATCCACCTCAACAGCCTCCACAGCAACAAAGCTACATCCCTAAACAACAACATCAAGTGTTCCAGCCTCCATTGTGTCCCCCACCAGGGTTTCAGACTAACCAAGGCCAGGAACAAGACTTAAGGGCAATGATGCAACAGTTGTTGATTGGGCAAACACAAGGAAAGATTGAAGCAACAAACAGATTTGCTGAGTTGAACAGGAGGATATCAGATGTTTACAGTGAACTCCATGCCAAGTTTGACACACTTACTTCCAGGATTGTGACTATGGAGAATCAACTAGCTAATGTCCCAAATAACAAAGGCAAGGCCAATATGCAATCTATAGAATCTGCTCATGCTATCAATCTACGCAGTGGAAGGGTTCTACCAACAAGGGAGGGAGCTTTACCAGACACTGAGGACAGTGGTGATCAAGAAGGGGAGAGTTTTCAACAAGAAGAAACTCAAAATGAAAACGCCATCGAACTCGACCCATCACTCGACCACACACTCGACCGTGTGTGTGATCGAGCACCCGATCGAGCAGCTTCTCAAGAAAAACTAAACCAGTTGCCTCCAAAGAAAAAGAAGTCCGGTTCATTCCTCCTCCTTACAAACCTCCACTACCTTTCCCAGGAAGATTTAAGAAGCAGATGGTTGAAAAATACAAGGCATTGTTTGACAAACAAGTTAGAGAGATTGAGCTTAGAATGCCTCTAATAGATGCATTTGTGATGATTCCTCCTTACCAGAAATTCTTGAAAGATGCTGTGATGGAAAGAATCAAAGAAGTTCAAGGGATGGTGATTCTTAGCCAAGAGTGCAGTGCCATCATCACAAAGCAAGTGAATCCTCAAAAGCTAAGGGATCCTGGCTCCTTTACTCTACCTTGCTCTATAGGCCCTATAACTTTCAATAGATGCCTATGTGATTTGGGAGCCTCAGTAAGCCTAATGCCTCTATCAGTTGCTAAGCGCCTAGGGTTTACAAGATATAAGCCATGCAATATATCCTTGATCTTAGCTGATAGATCAATAAGATTACCACATGGTGTTTTGGAGGATCTACCAGTTAGAGTTGGAGAAGTAGAAGTCCCAACAGACTTTGTGGTTTTGGAAATGGATGAAGAACCAAAGGATCCTTTGATACTAGGGAGACCTTTCCTAGCTACAGCAGGAGCAATAATTGATGTGAGACAAGGGAAGATTGATCTTAACCTGGGAGAGGACTTCAAAATGACATTTGACATTGTGGAGGCTATGAAGAAACCAACCATTGGAGGGCAAGTCTTTTGGACTGAAGAAATGGACAAACTATCAGAGGAATTGATGGAAGAACTAGCAGAACAAGATCACCTTAGAACTGTTTTAACCAAGAGTGGGGAGGAAGGATTCATTCATCAAGAAACCAAAGCTTATGAGAAGATATTGGACTCCAGTAGAGAATCAGACCACCCAGAGGTTTTTGAGGGATTACCAGCACAAAGAGAGGAAGTCTGGTCAGTTCAATTAGCAACTTTGGATAGCTCGACCATCAGCTCGACCACCAACTCGACCGAGTACCGAAGTCACTCGACCGAGTGCAACGCCGAGTCCTGCACAAACGATTGGTCCGAGCTAAAGGCACCAAAAGTAGAGCTCAAACCTCTCCCATCTGGGCTAAGGTACGTTTTTCTAGGTAAGAACTCTACCTATCCTGTGATAGTAAATGCTAAGTTGAGTGAAAATGAACTTGATTTACTAGTTGTAGAGCTAAAGAAGTATAGGAAAGCAATTGGTTATACCTTGGATGACATTCAAGGCCTTTCACCTAGTCTTTGCATGCATAGAATCCATCTTGAAAATGAATCCTACTCTAGTATTGAACCTCAAAGAAGATTAAACCCCAACTTAAAAGAAGTAGTAAAAAAGGAGATCCTTAAGTTGCTTGATGCTGGTGTAATCTATCCTATCTCTGATAGTACTTGGGTTTCACCAGTTCATTGTGTCCCAAAAAAGGAGGAATAACTGTGGTAAAGAATGATCAGGATGAATTAATTCCAACTAGAACCATCACAGGACATAGAATGTGCATTGACTATAGAAAGCTTAATTCAGCTACTAGGAAAGATCATTTTCCTCTTCCTTTTATTGATCAAATGCTGGAAAGATTAGCTAATCACACTCACTACTGTTTCTTGGATGGATATTCTGGATTTTTCCAAATTCCTATTCATCCTAATGATCAAGAGAAGACAACATTCACATGTCCATATGGTACTTTTGCTTATAGAAGGATGCCATTTGGATTATGTAATGCTCCAGCAACTTTTCAAAGATGCATGATGTCTATCTTCTCTGATCTCATTGAGGATGTTGTGGAAGTTTTTATGGATGACTTCTCTGTCTATGGAGACTCTTTTCCTTCTTGTCTTGCTAATTTATGTAGGGTTTTAAAGAGATGTGAGGAGACAAATCTTGTTTTGAACTGGGAAAAGTGTCACTTCATGGTTGAAGAAGGGATAGTTCTTGGTCATAAGATTTCAGCAAAGGGGATTGAGGTTGATAAGGCAAAGATTGAAGTAATGGTTCAACTCCAACCACCAAAAACAGTCAAGGACATAAGAAGCTTTCTTGGGCATGCTGGGTTTTATAGGAGATTCATCAAGGATTTCTCAAAGATAGCTAGGCCATTGACAAGGTTGCTATGTAAGGAGACTGACTTCAACTTTGATGAAGATTGCTTGAAGGCTTTCAAGGAGATCAAAGCTGCTTTGATTTCAGCTCCGATAGTCCAAGCTCCAAACTGGGATCTTCCATTTGAGATTATGTGCGATGCTTCAGACTTTGCAGTAGGAGCAGTCCTAGGTCAGAAAAAGATAAGAAGCTGCATGTGATTCACTATGCAAGTAGAACCTTGGATGAGACACAAGGAAGATATTCAACAACAGAGAAAGAGCTCCTAGCAGTGGTATTTGCCTTTGAAAAATTCAGAAGCTACTTAGTAGGGTCCAAAGTGATTGTGTACACTGATCATGCTGCTCTGAGACACATCTACTCAAAGAAGGATACAAAACCAAGGTTGTTGAGATGGATTTTGCTTCTCCAAGAGTTTGACATGGAAATAGTTGATAAAAAGGGGATAGAGAATGGAGTAGCTGATCACTTGTCTAGAATGAGGATAGAAGAGGAGATTCCAATTGATGATTCAATGCCTGAGGAGAAACTGATGTTGATTGGCTCAACACGGCTCCCCACTCGACCTCTCACTCGAACAGGCACTCGGCCGAGTACGTTTGGGCACCCGATCGAGCAGGACGAGATGGAGGAGTGGATGGCACTTGAGAGTGAAGATCTGCCTTGGTATGCTGATATAGTCAATTACAAGGTATGTGAAGAAGTTCCAGCAGATATGGACTCCTATAGGAAGAAGAAACTCCTCAAGGACATCAATGGATACTATTGGGATGAACCTTACTTATACAAGAAGGGATCAGATGGATTGTTTAGAAGGTGCATAGCAGAGAATGAAGTTGAAGGAGTATTAGGACATTGCCATGGTTCTGCCTATGGAGGCCATTTTGCAACTTTCAAGACAGCCCAAAAGGTCTTACAAGCTGGTCTATGGTGGCCTACATTGTTCAAGGACACTCACAAGTTCATCACAAAATGTGATGCTTGCCAAAGGATGGGGAATATCACAAGGAAGAATGAGATGCCTCAAAATCCAATTCTTGAAGTTGAGATATTTGATGTGTGGGGAATTGATTTCATGGGACCCTTTAATCCCCCTTCAAATGGGAATGCCTACATCTTAGTAGCAGTGGACTATGTCTCCAAATGGGTGGAAGCCATTGCTAGCCCCACTAATGATCACAAGGTAGTGCTTAAACTCTTTAAGAACATAATCTTCCCAAGGTATGGAATCCCAAGAGTTGTCATAAGTGATGGAGGATCACACTTCATCAATAAGATCTTTGAAGGAATGCTAAGAAAGTATGGAGTCAAGCACAAGGTGTCTACAGCATATCACCCTCAGACAAGTGGGCAAGTTGAGGTGTCAAACAAACAGATCAAGGCCATTCTATCAAGAATAGTAGGAGCAACAAGGAAGGATTGGTCTAGTAAACTTTCAAAACACCTATAGGAAGAACCCCATTCCAGCTTGTGTATGGAAAATCTTGTCACCTTCCAGTTGAGGTTGAATACAAGGCTCTATGGGCAATCAAACTTCTGAACCTAGATCTTGAAACAGCACAAGCTAAGAGAAGCCTTGATTTGCATGAACTTGAGGAGATCAGATTGGAGGCCTATGAAAACTCCAAAATCTACAAGGAAAGGACTAAGGCTTTCCATGACAAGAAAATTCTCATAAAGGACCTTAGACCTGGAGACCAAGCCTTGCTTTACAATTCAAAACTCAAGTTATTCCCTGGAAAGTTGAAAAGTAGATGGGGAGGTCCTTTTGAAATAAAGGAAGTTTTACCATATGGAGCTGTCACACTTCTCAACAAGGATGGTAGTGAGTTCACAGTTAATGGTCAGAGGGTTAAGAAGTATTTGGGAGAGAAAGAGACACATGAGAAGTGCTCAATACTTCTCATGGATGCCCCTCAAGTTTAAAGAGTCATAGAAGTCAAGCTTAGTGACTCTAAACAAGCTCACTAGGGAGGAAGTCCCTAAGGTATCTCTGTATATATTGCTTAATATTTTGGTATTTTGACTTTTGTTTTGATGTTTTCATGGTCAGGGAAGCAAGGGAGTCTAAACAGAAGAAGAGAGGGACATCCGCAGTCCAGCTCGACCCCCACTCGGACATGCACTCGACCGAGTCACGGTCGATCGCCATCGTCGAGCTGCCCCAATCCCCTCTCCAAGTCACCAACAAGACCCCAGCTACACCTTTGATAGCATGCAGGAGGATGTGGATAGTTTCTTCTACAATCCTTGAGGTAACACTATCACCTTTCCATTGTAAATACCATTTGCATTTCATATTGTGTGTTTTGTTTTAAGTCTTGAATCCTCAAACAAATTTCTTTCACACAAGGGACTGTGTGATTTAAGTTTGGGGAGGGTTTGAGATAGCATTTGACATTGTGTTTTGTTTTCTTATTTCAAATTTTTAGCATCATCATGTTAGTATTTGCATAGCATCTAAGGCATAGAAAAACCCTAAAAATTTGAAAATTTTTGCAAAAATCTTTATAAAAAAAAGAGTGTTCATGTAGTTTGCTTTGCATATTCAAGTATTTTGTTTATCATATAGGACTGCTTGCATTAGGGATCTATGATGAGTATTTCCTTGTTAGCTTGCTCATTCACTAGACTAGGATCAATGCCCAAGTTAATAGTACTTTGATGCTAGTTGAGTGGTTAGAAGCATAAGATTGAACCAAGCATTGAATTCCTGCATTGCATTTGGTCTAAATTGAAGCATGTTGTGATTTGATGCCATTTCCTATCTATAAGAACTTAATATTGACTTTCAATTATCAATGTGTGCATTGCTTTAAACTCATGGATACCATATACATATTTGGATCATCTTTCTCCTTTTTACCACTCTTGTTGATCCAAGTAGCTGATTTCCTCATTAAGAATCAGTTTCCCCTACCCTTAACCAACCCTTCTTTCAAGCCATGTTTATTCTTGAGTGTGTGAGGCCTATTTTTAGGATTGAGCTTGGTAGAAAGTGTTAGGTTTGAACTGACAAGAGTAAAGCCTTGTGTAGTTCTAGTTTGCATTTTTCAAACTAGATAGGACTAGGTGGTTCATTTGTTGGGTTTGGGACTTGGAAGTTAAAGAAAGAAAAAAAAAAGAGAAAAAGAGAGAAAAAGGGTAGAGTCTTTAAGAGGAGATTGTGTTTAAGCAAGGTCTAGTGAAAGGATGGGAAGCAAAAATTGTTGAAGATGGTTCTAGTTAAAGAAAAGAAAAGAAAGAAAAGAAAAGTCTAGCAAAAAGCTTGTATGTCTTAAGAATAAGAAGAAAAGAGAACCATAGCAAATAAGTAAGAATCCCCCATCCCACTAGAAAGATCAAATAAGAAACCTCTCCTAAGACTTGAAAACCAAAAGAGAAAAGGGTGAAAGAGAAAAGAAGAAGTTAAAGGGTAGCACTAGGATCATTTGGGTTTAGATTGCTAGGATAAACACTTTGGGTACCTTTGGGTAGACAAGGTTTTATTCTTGTATGTGTCTAGGTGTTCTTACCTTTAGCATTCTTCTAAAGCTCAATCCATTTTTTATGAGAGAACCTTGATATTGATAAGCCCCACTCTAAAAAGAGACCATCATTGTCTCAAAGCCTTTACCTCCAAGCCAAATGAGTTTAAGCATTGCATAGAATTGATTCATGTTCTTGATTAATGAATGTTAAAGGAAATGGTTGATTTGAATGCATGTGGATATCTAAGGCTCAAATCAGTAAAGGTTGTGACATGCTTGTCTAAAGTCTTTAAGTACAGCTCATTCAACTTGCATCATAGTACTAGTAACTTGGACATTGATTCTAGATGGTCTGTTTGCAAGCTTTAGGAGCTGAGATCCCACTTTCAAACCTCACCTACATTCTTATGTCTTGCTTATTTGCTTGAGGGCAAGCAAAGACTAAGTTTGGGGGTGTTGATGTTCATATATTTTACCCTGTTTTCCCTTAGTATATTCACATCTTTTGCATCTTTTGCTATCCATTTTCACCATTATTGCATAGCTTTAGGACTAATCATGCATTAGAGTTTAGTTGCATTGCATTTGCATCTTTTCATGCATAAACAGGTGATTTTGAAGCTTAAGGAGCATGGAAGCAATGCTGAGGAAGGAGTGAAGCAATCATGAAGGGAAAGCAAGAGAGTTAAGGCTGAAATAACAAGGTCCGGAGTCCAACTCGACCAGACACTCGACCGTGTGCTGAGGAGGACTCGACCGAGTGGACAATGCACGAGAGAAGCCAGCTCGACCTGCCACTCGACCGAGCACAGGTCGAGTTGACCGAGCCGTTGACTATTTTGTCTTTTAGCATTTTTAGGGCTTCCACTCCCCTCCTATATAAAGCCTTGTACCTGCAGCCACAAAAGGAGTCAGCTTTTTAGATATTCTCTAAACCTAGTATTTACCTTTTTGGGATTTATTCCTTTTGCTTTTTATTTTCCTAGATCTTGTACTTGAAAAAGACTAAATTCCTCAATATTGTTAGTTTAATAACTTTCTTAATATTGAGAATTTAAGTTTCATTTCTTTTTCAATATTGTAGATCTTTGTTTTATCTATCTAATGATGCAAGTTTCAATCTTTTCTGGGTTTATGATTTTGATGTTTATCATGTGTTCTTGTGAGTAGTAGTTTAGGATCTTGAGGATGGGTTAGGCTGGGCTGTGAATGAGGTTTGTTTGGCTTGATCAAGCTTGATTGTTGTAGATCTCTTCTAGGGTAGATGTTCTTAATGCTGATCCTATATCTGAGAGGGTAGGATCTGATTTCAAGCATCTTAGCATCACACCAATGTTTAAGAGGCATAGATAAGGCTAGATCTAGAGCTTACCATCTTGCTTGCTAAGAGATTAGAGGTTTTGTTTGGTATGAGACATATTTCTTACTGCCTGCTTGTGTAGATTCTTTACTATGTGAGAGCAAGTCTAGAAATGCATAGGTTTGATTGTTTCTTGACCATGAGAGTGGGAGAAACTTGTCTTGGATTCATATGTCTAGAGATTAGCTCATGTTGTTTGAGATTTGTTGATCAAGTTAGATAGCCTCAATCATTAGTCCAGCCCATGAATCCCTCCTCAAGTCCTTCTTTGTTTATTGATTTTACAGTCTTAATCCTGTTGCTTGATTGTAGTTTGATCTGTCTTTGCATTACTCTGTTTTTATTGCATTGCTCTGTTTCTGCGTTTAGTCTAGCTCGACCACTCACTCGACCTACACTCGGTCGAGTGCTGGCTCGAGTTCATCCCCAGAACTCTGCTATTTACGATTTGTGATTGTCTTGTTTCATTCCTGTTCCATTTCTGCTGCATCCATTTAGTGTCCTGTTCATTATTGTCATGCATTTGTTCTTTAGCTTAGTTTCTGTTTCTGTTGGTTGCATCATTACTGTCTTAATCATTCTATTTCATTTGCATTTAGTTCTTAGTTCATTTAGTTTACCTTCTGCACTTTACATTTTCATCATAGGATTGTTTAGTGGCAACATCCTTTTCATCTGGCTTAAATTAGATCTTTATGCATATCTTAACTGTTTACAACCACTCAAATTGGATTGATACCCCTTATACTGCAACTGCATAAGGGGAATTGAAACACCTTACCAATTATTGCATACATTCATCATCATCCATTCCATCTTACTCTCTGGTATTTGGGTTCTATCTAGCTATTTTATGGGGAGTTCATCACAAGTTGATGACCTCCTCTTCCCCTTGAGATTGAGTTAGTTTGTTGTGGGTATAAGGAGATTCAATCATTGGGAGTTGTCTCTCCTTTGTCAAGAGCTATCCCTCTTGAAATACCAACATAGAGGGCCTGACTTGAGCAAATTTGTTCAGATCTTCCCAAGGACATGCTGCTTGAATTATCCAAGATGAAAGCTCAGGAACAAGACATGAGGACTTAAGAGAGAATGGGAAGCTGTTATACCAACACAACTTGAGATCATTTAATCAGACCTTGCTCCATTAGTTACATGCACTTCAACAAGCTTGTGTGATCCTGGGAGCTCAGTGAGCTTAATGCCATACTCAGTGGCTGGAAAGTGGGTTGATACTTGTAAGCCTTGCAACCTCTATATTGGCATGGCAGATGGATCCAAGAGGGATTGCTTGGGATAATTGAAAGCTTCATCAAGATAGGAAGGCAAGAATCCCAACCTGATTTTGTGATCATGAACATGATCAAGAGCCAGAGATCCTATTTCAGTCTTGGGAGACCATTCTTAGCCACAGATGAGCGTAATAGATGTTTAAATGGGAACCCATAACTTCACCTTTGCTAAAGACTTCACTTTTTGAGCTTGACATCAAATACTACTATCAGCCTACTGTGAAGGTCACACTTTATGATAGGGAAAAGGCTAGTTTGAAGTTTTTGAGGAAGGAGGGAATCCAGGATTAAAGTTCAGCCCAAGCTAACTGTCCAAAAACTAAAGGGCGTTCAGTTCAAGTGCTAGTGGTTTAGTGAAGGAACTTGATGTTCATGATATGTTTACCCTGTTTTCCCTTAGTATATCACATCTTTTGTATCTTTTGCTATCCATTTCACCATCATTGCATAGCTTTAGGACTAATCATGCATAGGTTTTAGTTGCATTGCATTTGATCTTTCATGCATAAACAAGTGATTTTGAAGCTTAAGGAGATGGAAGCAATGCTGAGGAAGGAGTGAGCAATCATGAGGGAAAAGCAAGAGATTAAGGCTGAAATAAACAAGGTCCGGAGTCCAACTCGACAGCACACTCGAGCAGGCACTGGAGAGTGTGCTGAGGAGGACGCGACCGATGTGGACACTTGGACTGAGAGAAGCCAGCTCGAACCTGCCACTCGACCAAGGCACAGATCGAGTTGACAGAGCCGTTTTTGACTATTTGTCTTTTAGCATTTTTTAGGACTTCCATCCCCCTCCTATATAAAGCCTTGTTACTGCAGGTCATTTCAAAGGGGTCAACGCTTTTGATATTCTCTAAACCTCAGTATTTACCCATTTTGGGTTTATTATTTTGCTTTTATTTTCCCTAGATCTTGTACTTGAAAAAAGACCAAATTTCATTGTTAGTTTAATAACT
>JALLKC010000240.1:0-79003 GCA_024034495.1 Camelina laxa | reverse complement strand
TTTGCCTTTTGTTTGTCTCCAGGTTTTATGTTGGTTCTACCCATTGTTCCTATCAAAGATACAAAAACACTTGAAAAATATTAGTGAGGCTCTCTAAGAGCCACAACTTGAATTCACAATGAGCAAGTGCCAAGTAACTAAGAGATAGATTAACAAACACAACCAAGGAACAAAGGAAATTAACTTGAATACAAACTTCACAATCAAACTCAAGGCTAATGCTTCTTAAAATTTGAGAACTCACTAAACCCCATATATGATCAATTGGCTTCCAAAATTGCTAGTCTCTTCTAGAATTCTTAATTGAACTATAGACAAGGCAAAGAAACAATAAATCCAGAATTCCCCCAAATTTCTGATTTTTACAATTCTCAAGAACCCTAAAAGCCAAAAATCAAATTTTCGGAATCTAGCATCAAACCCAGCAATTCAATCGAAATTGGAACTAGCTAACATCAATTACAACAACCTAAAATCAATACATAAATAACTTGCAAATCGATTCTAGCACATAATAGGTTCAAATTTGAATTAGAGAAAAGGAGAGATTGAATTCCTTACTTTGTGTTCGACGATGGGGAGTGCAAACTAGCAGATGGGTATATAAATAAAAGGGCTTGGAAAACCGAAACCAACACTCTAAAAACTTTAAAATCAATTGAGATATGAGAGAGATATTAAGTTTTTAGTGTTCTTTGCTCTTGAAATCGAATAGGGAGGAAGAGGAAGGAGAGAAATCGATTTTAGGGGGTGAGAGAAAGAGTAAACCAGCCAAAATCGATTTGAAAAGTTGTAAAATTGAGCTGGTTTACTAAAATTGAACCGATTTAAATCGAAAAGGGGTTAGGGAAACTTACCCGGATGGACCCTATCATCTGCATTTGGCCGAGTATAGTGACCGATGCTTCACACGCGGTGTCGTCTTGACCGTGTCTCTAGGCCTGCGTTCCTCGGATCAACCACCATTTCACGCGATAACTCACTCGGTCTGCATTTGGCCGAGTATGGTGACCGATGCTTCACCGCGGTGTCGTCTTGACCGCGTATCTAGGCGCGCGTTCTTCGGATCAAAACCACAATTTCACGCGATAATTCACTCGGTCTTCATTTGGCCGATTGACCCAACCGGTTCTTTACACGCGGGGACACTTGACCCGGTCTCTCGACGCGTGTCCCGTCGGAGCATAAACCCAATTTCACACAAATTTTCCAAACTTTCCAATGTTCAATATTCAAAAACAAAAATTCAAACATACACACTAAAAGAAATGTAGAAGATATTTACGTAAGGATACCATGGGAATACCTCCCAAGTGCGCTTTGTTTTACGTCTCTAAGCTTGACGTTACCGCGCCGCTTAGGCGTCTTGAGGTTCTGAGAGAAACAGAATTCCCTCCTCAATGAAATCATTGGCCAAGTAGTGCTTCAATCTCTGACCATTTACCACAAACTCTTTTCCAGACTTTTTCAGCAACACCAAGGCTCCATAAGGTCTAACTTCCTTGATCTTAAATGGTCCTGACCAGCGGGATTTGAGCTTTCCCGGGAATAGCCTCAAGCGGGAATTAAAAAGCAACACCAAATCTCCTTCCTTAAAAACCCTTGGAAGAATTCTTTTGTCATGAAATGCCTTTGTCCTCTCCTTGTAAATCTTTGAACTCTCATAAGCTTCAAGGCGGATCTCCTCCAACTCATTCAATTGCACCAATCGTTTCTCATGAGCATTCTTGATATCAAAGTTAAGAAGCTTGACTGCCCACATTGCCTTATACTCTAATTCCACTGGCAAATGACAAGACTTTCCATAGAGAAGGTTGAATGGAGTGGTTCCAATTGGTGTCTTGTAGGCAGTTCTATATGCCCATAAAGCATTATCCAACTTCTTTGCCCAATCCTTCTTTGTGATACCAACTGTCTTCTCAAAGATTGACTTGATCTCTTTGTTTGAAATCTCAATCTGACCACTTGTTTGGGGATGGTAAGGTGTAGCAACCTTATGCTTTACTCCATGCTTCTTAAGAAACTCTCAAAGATCTTGTTGATAAAGTGTTTTCCTCCATCACTAATGACCACTCTTGGAATACCAAACCTTGGAAAAATGATTGTCTTGAACAGCTTCAACACTACTTTTGCATCATTGGTAGGACTAGCTATAGCTTCCACCCATTTAGAGACATAATCAACAGCCACAAGTATGTAGCTATTACCATATGAGGAAGGAAATGACCCCATGAAGTCAATACCCCATACATCAAACACTTCAACCTCTAAAATAGGAGTTTGTGGCATCTCATTTCTCCTGCTAATGTTGCCTTTTCTTTGACATGAATCACATTTGGAGATGATCTCTTGAGTGTCCTTGAACATTGTAGGCCACCACAAACCAGCTTGAAGAATCTTTGTGACTGCTTTGAATGTAGCAAAATGACCTCCATAGGCTGCTCCATGACAAAGCTCTACTAACCCTTTTATCTCCTCTTTAGCAACACATCTTCTATAAATTTTGTCCTTACAGAGAGTGTAGAGGTAAGGTGCATCCCAATAATAGTTGTTGATGTCTTTGAAGAATTTATTCCTAGCATATCCAACCAAATTTGGTGGCTCTAGACCACAAGCAAGATAATTAACATAATCAGCATACCAAAGACCATTCTCTTCTAACCTCATGACCTCTCCAAGCTTTTTTTCCAGTTTCATGACTCTTGACAAGGAGTTGAATTGCCATTATCTGCTCTTCAGGTAGTGCATCATTGATTGGAATTTCCTTGTCAATCCTAAACCTTGATAGATGATCAGCTATTCCATTCTCAATACCCTTCTTGTCTTTAATCTCCAGATCAAACTCTAGAAGTAGCAATATCCATCTCAATAGCCTTGGTTTAGCATCCTTCTTTGCTAAAAGATGTCTTAATGCTGCATGATCAGTGTGAACAATTAATTTTGAAGTCACCAAGTATTGCCTGAACTTTTCAAATGCAAAACAATAGCTAAGAGCTCTTTTCAGTTGTAGCATACTTGACTTGAGCTTCATCCAAGGTTCTACTTGCATAGTATATAACATGAAGCTTCTTATCCTTTCTTTGAACAAGCACTGCTCTAACTGCATAGTCACTTGCATCACACATGATTTCAAAGGGTAAATTCCAATCTGAAGCTTGAACTATTGGGGCACTAACCAACTCTTCCTTTATCTTCTTGAAAGCTTGAAGACACTCCTCATCAAACTCAAAGTCAACCTCCTTACACAACAATCTTGTAAGAGGTCTAGCAATCTTTGAGAAGACTTTAATGAACCTTCTATAGAATCCAGCATGGCCCAAAAAGCTTCTTATCCCCTTGGCTGAGTTTGGTGGTGCTAAATTGGCCATCACATCAATCATAGCTTTATCAACTTCAATACATTTCTCAGAAATCTTATGACCCAACACAATTCCTTCTTTCACCATGAAGTGACACTTCTCCCAATTCAAGACCAGATTTGTTTCCTCACACCTCCTTAAAACCCTGCACAAATTAGAAAGACAACCAGAAAAAGAATCTCCATAGACAGAGAAATCATCCATGAAAACCTCCACAACATCCTCAATTAGATCAGAAAAAAATGACATCATGCATCTTTGGAAAGTAGCTGGAGCATTACATAATCCAAATGACATCCTTCTATAAGCAAAGGTACCATAAGGACTTGTGAAATTAGTCTTTTCCTGATCATTGGGGTATATGGAGATTTGAAAGAAACCAGAATAACCATCAAGAAAACAATAATGAGTGTGACTAGCAAGTCTCTCTAACATTTGATCAATAAATGGTAAAGGACAATGATCTTTTCTAGATGCAGCATTAAGTCTCCTATAATCAATACACATGCGATGACCACTTATAGTTCTAGTGGGAATTAGCTCATCTTTATCATTCTTAACAACTGTAACTCCTCCTTTCTTTGGCACCACATGTACAGGTGAAACCCATGTACTATCTGATATAGGATATATTATACCAGCATCAAGGAGTTTAGGAATCTCTTTCCTCACCACATCTCTTATGTTAGGGTTTAACCTTCTTTGTGGTTCAATGGAGTCATTGATTCATCATCTAAATGAATTCTATGCATGCAAATAGTTTCAAAATTTCTTTAATATCATCAAGTGAATAACCAATAGCTCTCCTATACTTTTTAATTCACCTAGAAGAGTAACAGTTTCTTGTTCACTAAGTTCTTCATTGATAATGACAGGGTAAGTAGAGTTTTTACCTAGAAAAGCATACCTTAGCCCCTTAGGGAGTGGTTTGAGTTCAATCTTGGGTGCCTTAAGCTCACTCCAATCTTCATTTGAGTCTACTTGAACTGAACACACCATTTGCTTTTTTAACTCAAGGAAACTTCCAATATCATTAGCAGGCTTGTGACAGTCAAGGATCTTTTCATACCCTTCATTATCTTCCTTTAGCAAACCAAACTCTCCTTGCTTAACTGTCAAAGTGCTTTGGAGCTCATCTTCTATTGCCAATTCCTCCAAAAGCTCATCAGCTAAAGCTTCCATCTTCTCAATGTAGAAAACTTGACCATCAATTGTAGATTTCCTCATGACTTGGTTGATGTCAAAAGTCAAAGCTTCCTTTCCCAAATTTAATTGAATCTTCCCACTCTTCACATCAATCATTGTTCCTGCTGTTCTTAAGAATGGTCTCCCCAAGATGAGTGGATCTTTTGGTTCTTCATCCATTTCAAGCACAACAAAGTCAGTAGGGATCTCAAAGTGTCCAATCATCACTGGTAAGTCTTCAAACACTCCAACTGGTGTTCTAACTGATCTATCAGCAAGAACAAGGGTGATCATACACTTCTTGTAGTGAGTGAAGCCTAGACTTTTGGCAACTGAGAGAGGCATCAAGCTCATACTAGACTCCAAATCACATAAACAATGGCTAAAAGATAGAGGTCCCAATGTGCAAGGGAGAGTGAAGCTACCAAGATCTTCAAGCTTCTTTGCTACTACCTTGTTTTGAATAATGGCACTACACTCATGACTTAACATAACAATTCCTTGTAGAGCTTTCTTTTTCTCCAAAACTGCTTCCTTGAGGAACTTGTTGTATGATGGGTTAAGCAAGAATGCATCAATGATAGGCATTGAGATAGCAACATCCTTCATTTGTGCATCAAACATAGCTCTATATTTGTCCACTTGGTGCTTCTTAAACCTTCCAGGAAATGGCAATCTTGGTTCATATGGTGGAGGCACAAATAGAGTTTCTTTGGCAACACCTTTACTTTTCTTGAAAACTTCATCTATGGCCTTGTCTTGCTTGGGTTCCTCAACCACTTTACTCTTCCCTTTGTCTTTACCAAGTCTTTCAATATCAACTCATCTTCATCCTCAACCACTACCTCCCATCCTTTAGTCTCAATGTCCCTATTGAGCTCATTAGTTGGTATTTGCTTACCACTCCTCAACATGATGGCATTGATGAACTCCTTTGGGTTTGGTTCAGGCTTCCCTGGTAAAGAACCCATTTGTCTTGTTGATGATGAGGAAGCTTATCCTTGGACTTGTGTCTACAACCTCCCAATCTTAGCATTTAACTCACCATAGACATTTTCAACCTTGTGGTGCATGGCTTTCATTTGTGTGGCAAGTTCAATGGCACTTGTCCCTTGTCCTTCAAGGATTTGTCTAAGTAGAGCAGTTGAGTCATCTGCTTGACCTTGAGGATGTGGTGCATGCATTTGTTGCTGAGGTTGGGAATAGCCTTGAGGTTTGGTTTGGTAGTTCCCTTGAGGCTTAGGCTGATAGTTGGGTTGGGATGGAAAACCAGGTGGTTTTGGTGGGGGATAAGACTGATCTTGTGGGTTCTCCACATTGGTGTTGCGGTAAGAGAGGTTAGGGTGGTTGCGGTAATTAGGATTGAACTTGTATACCCTTGGCCACCTACATAGTTGACTTCCTCTTGATTTTCAGCACAAGCGTCCATGCCTTCTTGATAAAGTTCACATTCAATGACAAAGTGAACTTGCTTTTGATTTGCCATAAGCATTTTATCCATCTTGTCATTCAATGCTTTGATCTCCTTGCGGTGCTGCTCATTCATATCAGAATAATCTCTTGAGGTTCTATCATAATCTTCTCCATAGTTCCCATCACTTTGAGCAAGATTCTCAACCAACAACATCCCTTGTTCTGCATTTTGGCCCAAGAAGTTTCCATTGTTTGCTGTATCAAGAAGCATTCTATACTTAGGCAAAACTCCTCTATAGAGTGTACTCAATTGTGACTCTTTGGAGAAACCATGATGTGGACATTGAGAGATGTACCCCTTGAATCTTTCCCAAGCTTCACAAAAACTCTCATTTCCTTTCTGAGCAAAGCTTGATATCTCATTCCTTAGTCTTGTTGTTCTGGTAGTTGAGAAGAATTTGGATAAGAAAGTCTTCTTACATTGATCCCAGGAGGTAATTGAGTTGTGAGGCAGATTTTTTTTCCCAAATGTGAGCCTTGTCACCAAGAGAGAATGGGAAGAGGCGCAGCTTGAAAGCATCTTCAGAGATACCATTGATCTTAACAGCCCCACAAAACCTATCAAATTGAGCCAAGTGATCAAGAGGGTCTTTTATTGCCAAACCATGAAACTTTGATCCTTGCACCATGTTGATAAGACTGGCATTGATCTCAAATTGATTGTTCTCAACTGGTGGAGCTCTAATACCAGTTCTATGTCCATTGACATTTGGTGCATCATAGGCTCCAATGAGAGGGGCTTGTCTTGGCACATGGTTTGGAACTCTTTCATCATTGGGCTGGTCATTTCCATTATGACCAGCAGCAGGGGGAGGATTGTTATCCATAGCTTGTCTTGCTAACCGGCGATTCTCTCTTTCAAGTCGGCGAAGGTCTTCAACAGGCGCAAATAAATTGGCTTGGCATTGACTTCTCAAGTTCAGACACCTTGCAAAAGAGAATTCAAAACATCAAAGCAAACCAAGTAAGTAACAATGCAAAGTAAATGAATAGGCTCAAGCAAAGTTGAAATCCCAATGGTTAAATTAAATGCAAACAGGCAACGGCGCCAAATTGATGTAATACTTTTCAATCAATTAAATTATCAATCCACAATTTGTATTAATCAACTAAGAATACACAAAAATGCTTAATCTATTCTTAAACAGGAATAGGTTCTTTTGTAACAATTAAACTAACAAACTGATTCAAATAAAGAAAACAAGACAATTCAAATAAAGCAAATTCAAGAAACAGAACACAACTAGCAATAAACTTTAAATCAAGATTAAATAAAGGAACCTTGGGCAAGGTTATTGACTTGGGAGATAGCTAATCAATCCTAGATGTCTAAGTAACAAACAGGAACAATCCTAAGGCTAAGAACACTTATGCTTATCAATCCATTTCCATGATAGAGATTCCTATGCTAGCTAGGTGGTAATCAACAATTTCCAAAGGCAATCACAAAGCAAGCATGCATTAAGATCAAATCCAAATACCACTAAACACCCTAATCATCAATTTCCATTGGCTAGGAATGCAAAGCTCTTGATTAATTTGGTTCAGGAATTTCATCAAACACCTTATGGGCATGGAAATCCTAACATCTAGATATTAAGCATGATCAAAGCTATCTAGCATTATTAACATTAATCAAGATAGGAAACATAAAAATAAAGCCTTAGACATCAAAGATCATTCATCTATCTCCCTAATCTACCTAGCCCAAAGTTCTAATGGATCTACTCACTCATCATCATGATCACACAAAGGAAAGTGTTTGATTTTTGTGAAAGCATAATAAGAGATTGTAGATTAAGAGAATTGAAGAAGAGATTGCTATTAAAACTTAAAATTACTCAATCATTCAACAAACTAAAAGTAGAATAGCTTAAGAACCCTAGATGGCTGCTAAACAAAAGATAAGATAAAGATTAGTCTTCCCTTAATAGGGTTAGAGTATTTATACTAAAATAGAAGAGAATCCGGGTCAACCCAAAACAAACTGGGTCAAACCCGATTCAAAAATAAAACATGTGAGGTGATAAGTGAATCGGTCATGGCTTGGTCGAGTGCACTGGCCGCGTGTGTCCACTCGGTCGTGTTCTGGTCGCGTGTGTCGACCATGTGTGCTCTCGGATCGAAGACGATTGAACTCACTCGGTCTGCATTTGGCCGAGTGCCTTGACCGCGTGTGTCTTCGGTATTATGTCTCTCCACTTCCATTGGTTGGGCTTTGGCCGCGTGGCTTGGCCGCGTGGCTTCACTCAGTGACCTTTTGGCTGGTTGTCTTGGCCGCGTGTGGTCTCTCATCCCTTGTCACTTCTCCAACTCCACTTCTCTTTGCTTCTTTGCAACAAGATAGATCCTAAAGCTCCAATAATGATGATATTACTCCAAGGACCTGAAAATAACACACTAGATGCATATGCTCCTAAAACAACCTAGAATGACAAGATTATGTAACGAAACTATGCGAAAGCAAGGCTTAAAACTCAACAAAAACACAAGATATCAACTCTCCCAAACTTATCTCTTGCTAGTCCTCGAGCAAGAACCAACAAATGAGAGAGAGAGAGAGAGAGGTTTGAAAAAGGGATTCAGAACCAAAAAGTATCAACAAAGGATTCAAACCACAATCCTTAAATGTAATTCAATGGTGCTAAGATCAATCAAAGTGCTTACAAATATTTTGCTAATGCTTATCACAATGCACCACTCTATTTCACTTTCTATTTATTGGCAAAGACTTGCAATCCATTGAACATCTCTTTCACATTCATTAAAGTGATTGGTGTGATCTTGCAAATGGAACATGAATCAAGCTCAATTGATATAAGGGTAAGGCTTTTGAAGGTGGGCTGATAATAGTGTTTTTAGGGTGGCTAACTCTCAAACAAGGAGGAATACTAGACAGTTGTGAAATCAATCTAAGACTGAGAATAATATATGCATACAAAGCTTAGCTCTTGATGTTCTACCCACCTAGAGACTTTGCTACCCTTTTCTCAATCCTCTTTTCTTTCTTATCAACCCCAAAACTCAAATTTTGATCTCTTAAAACCCTTCCTTTTGTATTTACTTCTTGCTTTATTCTTTTTTGCAAAACTCTAAGGCTATTCTTTATTTTAAACATTAGCTCCCTTTCTTTCTTAATCTTTCTTTGCTATACCCACCTTCTTATTTAACTTTCCTTTACTTTTCTAGTTTTCTTTTTCTTTTGATACTAGGGGACTATAACAAGACTTTTTAACATTTCTCTTTGTTACTTAGAGCTTATAACCAAACTTAACCTTAGAGATTTTCTTTTATTTTCTTTTGACCAAGTAAACCTTTCTTACCCAAATCAACATTCTAACCACCTACTTCTTTCAAAACCAGTCATATTAGCTAGTTAAAAAAGATTCCAAACCTAGCTAAAACAAGAGCCAGTTCTTTGTCATTCTCAATACTCTCAAGATTTCACAACCTATAGCATTATCAACAAAGAGGCCTCACTCAACAAATCAACACAAACTTATAAAAGACCATAAATGTTCAAACTATTGACTAATAAATTTATGTTACCATAATTTTTATTAAAATTTCTATCTAATTTTGTGATGAATCTGCAAAACTATCCTTATTTTGAGTTATTGATAAATTTTACTAAGTTACACAGAAAATATAACACAAACTCATTCTAGTTAACAGCTCTTAACTTATTATTTGCAAAATGTTATAACACATTAACAAGATAACATAATTATTATAAACTAAAAATATAAGACATAACAAATCAGCTGAGAAATGAGAACTTCTGTAACGAAGAAAATAACATCATTAGGCATTGGCGACTGCGTCTAAATAGATGCTTTAGTTTATCCAAGGAAAGTTTGTTTGCTCTGCATAGTTCATCATCTCTTCAATGAATCCCTGTTGATTTCCATCATAAATTTGATTTGTATAGTGAATTTCATCCTGAAAAACAATGGAATAACATTATTAATGATTATGTTAACAAAGAATTAAGCTACAAGAATAGTAGTAACATTCTTAATGCTTATTATAAACTTGATTTGTTCAAAGGGTATATAATTGTTGGTTCCTACTAGTAAAAAATCAAATTGATAATAAATCGTTAATTAGTTTACGAGAATTAAGAACTAGTTCTAAATATATGGATATTAACCAAATCACAAACCTGATCCACTGATGGAATGTAAACTTCTTGATTGTTATCACTTATCTGAAAATCAACATGATCTGCTCCATGGTTTGGATGGGTCATGGACTGCAATTATTTGGTTAGTTGATGAGAGTTGAAGCATATGAAACTCATGATTTTAAGTACATGGAATAATCACAACAAACAAAGCTGATTCATAGTTGGAGCAAAAAATTCTTGGTTATCATTGAAGAAAAGAGTACTTACAAGAGAATTCATATCTCCTGGTATTTGATTTGGAGAGACTATGAGCTGGAACTCATTGGTTGGTTGAGGAGAGTTGAGGAATAGAGCATTCAGAAAGGAAGAAGAACTCACTTCGGCCATACTAGATGGTGCCATGAACGGGGATACATCGGTTGGTGCCATGTCCACATCTACAACATTTGTTGCCATGTTTGCAGTAGTAGCGGTTCTTGCCATTTGCATTGAAGAAGATTCTCCAATTTCAAAATTTGTCTGGTTGAGATCTACCTTTTTATGATGATAAAGATCCTTGAGATAATCATCAATAAACTCACACAAGTCAGAACGATCTTTATTGCTCATTTCTAAATCTTTCATATTACCACCAAGACACCTGAACATGGCCTCCTTTAGACGAGCTTCCTTATTTTCTTCAACCACCTTATCCTCGTGTTTTTTGACTTTTTCGATGTATTGATTGAGAAATTCTTCATGGTTCAGCACTTCACATTTCTTCTCTGTCACCATTAATGCCTTATGGATCACACTATGCACCCCCAGATTCTGATGGCCATGCATCTTGAGTTGAGTCAAATGGATTGTAGATGACAGCACATACATCGACATTGCATAATTTCTTGAGATCACTGAGTTTCTTCTTAAACCCTTCTTTTCTTCGGTTGAATGTTCTTTTCCTAATCACTTTATTGGGGATGAAAGTAAGATTTAGCTTCTTTTTTGCCATGAGTACACGGAAAGATTCGTTTCTATGGTTTGTGAGCTATCTATCTACTCAACTTATAGTAGATAGCTATTAAAGGGTCCACATATGAGCTGTCAATGCTAGCCATTTATTTACAGATTCTGTATACCAAATAGAGTGGATTTTTACTTAATATATATAAATAAGATAATGTGTAGTAATAATTATGAATTTATTTGTGAGACAAAAACTGTAATTGAGTATTATCTTCAACTTTTCTATGATTGGTGAGCATTAAGGTTTTTTCCCACCTCTACTTTTTATACCAAAACAAACTTTAATTCTACTTAAATTAGGCTTTTGTAATTAGCTGTTGTGAGCTAAATCTTATTGGAAAAAATGTCATTAAAGTCTCCAGGTCATATCAACTATTAGTCTAAAATTTAAAAAAAAAAAACTCAAAAACTCTCTCAGGCACTAACATCAAGGTCTCTACTCTGCAAACTTTCTCCGACGCCGGTGTAGCTCCTGCTCACCGGTGTCGGGATCTCTTGTCTCTCTACCTTCTTCTAGTTAATCTTTCTTTCGTTTATTTAAGCTTTTCTCCGTTTTTAGTCTTGTTACAAACCCCCTTGGCCTCCTTAGATCCCGGCGAATCTCCGATAGACAGTGACAAAGGGCGACGGTGGCTTCCGGTTAACCCCCGCACCTTTTCTCTGATTGCTTTAACCGGTTTAACAGATCTACAAATATCCGACATGCACAACCTCCGATTGGGATGTCGTTTCACCCCTGGAAAAGCCTCTATTGAGGCACCAAGTTTAGCAGGCGATTCGGTGGAGACGTTGGAGGCACACGACATCCCCTTTTCCATGTCAAGAACCCATCCCTCAAAAATTGAACTGTCGATGTGGATTCTCGATCCAGCCCCCTATAACAACTCTGGCTTGCTTAGGCTGAAGGTTTGTTCACCGGAGATGCTCAGTCTCGTGCATATCTATTCACCCTCTCTGTACAACCGCCGCCGCTCGTTCAATCTCGCTAGGTCAACCATCAAGAGCTTCGGTCTGCTTTTGGTGGGCCTTTTCCTTATTGATGGCCCATTATCCTTTCAGCAGTCCAGGCCCATGAGCACAAAACCCAGGTCAAACTTTTCTAAATATTTTCTAAGCCCACTTTCATTGTCTCTTCGTTATTTGGGTGGTAAGGACAGAAGCTTCCTTATACATCGTTTATCGATAACTTTGATGTGGGTCTATGAATGTCAATTGCAATCCCTGGTACAAAGCAACCCGTCGTATATCAATCTTCATCTCAGCGATTGGCTATTGGGAATTCTGCCTTTGTTTTCAAACAACACCAATGGAGGGAGGAATATCGGCATTATGACTCCGCCTCTACGGAGCGGTGGTTACCGAAATTTCCTCAACCCCATGTCTCCATATCCCGTGATCTCTGAGCCTAAGCATGTACAATCTACCAACTTCAGGGATATCTTCCACACAATGGTTGGTCCAGCTCTAAACATCTCTAAGCCCAGGTACGAGAATTTGTTTCTTTTGTTGACGCCCAATTTTAGCCAATAGTGTGGTCAAGTTTACGAACTCTGTGGATTCCATTTGAGTAGTAAAGCATCATTGTTGTTGTGGCGTCTCTCTCATTCCTTGAGAACCTTGGTTATAATATCCCTTTCGGTTTTGACCCATGAATCCTATTGCTTGATGTTCTTTGGTAATTGGATACTATCTCCATTTTGTCCGAGTTTAGTCTACGACTTTGGTTTGATCAAGGTCAATCTCTACTCTATGGCAACTCTACCAAACATCTTTAAGCCCCAGAGCTCCACAAACCTTGCTCGAAAACTTGTCAAGCTACCACTTCGTGTAGGCTTCCTCAAACCGGAGAGAAGTTCAGCTTTGACCCCTTTATTAACGCCAACCAGTCTGATGACAGTGGCAATCTCCTCATCCATTGGCTTGTCCATGGAAGAGCTATCGACAATCCTGATCTCACATGTACCAAAACTCCTTCAAGAATTTGGCTCAAAGCTCTCAAGAACCTATTGCCGATTAATCCTATCATTTCTTTGTTTCTATGTTGTTTTTGGCATTGGGGAATGCCTCCTTATCTTGTATTCTAAGCTTTGTAAGAACCTTGCCTTTTGATTATTGAATCCAAGTTGTTTGACAAAAAAAAAAAAAAAAAAAGTCTCCAGGTCTACATTTTCGTTGATTTAAAGCACAAACTATGTATTTGGTGGAAAAAACACCAATTGTTTGTTGACTTCCAAATAAATCGCAAACTCTCGTTGACCTAGCCTTTTGAGGCACAACGTTAAGTGGTATAACGGTGAAATTAGACGAGGTTAATTATCCGTTAACGAGATCCGTTAATAGCAAAACGACGCTATTTATAACACTTTAAAACCCCAAATTGAGATCGATTAGGGTTTGTGAATTGGGAAAATGAGAATCGATTTCTCAATTTTGGAGGTTTTAGGGTGTTATAAACAGCGTCGTTTTGCTATTAACAGATATCATTAACGGATAATTAACCGTGTTTAATTTCTCCGTTTGACCACTTAACGTTGTGTCTCAAAAAGCTAAGTCAACGAGAGTTTGCGATTTATTTGGAATTCAGCCAACCATTGGTGTTTTTTTCCTCCAAATACAGAGTTCATGTTTTAACTCAACAAAAATATAAACTTGGAGATTTTAATGACATTTTTTCCAAATCTTATTAGGCTTGGCTTAGTAGTCCTTCATGCTTTCAAAAGGATATGAACTCGTTTGTTTTCCCCCATGTTTTCGTGCATGAGACCGTTTACAAGAAACAGTCATCCATTTTCATGGTCTTGTCGATTTAAGTCGAATCAGATCATGCTCTGAGAGATTATATATGCTAGAACTAGTACCCAAAATATACTAAAGTCACAAACTATTTACTTTTGAAAAGAAAACAACTAAAACAAGTTTAATTGAACTTCTCACCACATATATATCGACTTTAACTAGATGAACTAAATATAATTTTAACGACTTCTAGATATATGAATCTATTTGTAACACTCGCAAACCATTTTCTGGGAATTTTGGTGAGGGTGTCGATCGACACCACAGAGGGAGTGTCGATCGACACCAGTTGTGGCCGGGTTGGTCGGTTCAATTTTAATTGTCCGGTTTGTGTGGTTGGTTTAGGGAATCCCTAAATCGAGCTATTAGAGGTAAAAAACGACCTAGGGTCGTGTTATTTTGGTGTTTCGCCGTTTTTGAGAGAAAACACAAAGAGAGAGTGTTCTTGAGCTTTTGGGAAGAGTTTGAGAGATTCCTTGCTGTTCTTGGGAGATCTAAGGCTGGGAAGGTGCTAGAAGCTTGCTAGGAGTGAGGGTTTCGTTCTTATTGGTCAGAAACTTCCTGCAAAGAGGTGAGTGCATGACCATGGCTTATCTCAGCTAAGATTTCTAGTTTCTATGTGATTTGGTGCTTATGTGGTTGTTTCCTTGAGTTCTCTATGCTATTTCGTTGCTATCTGGGCTGGTTTTGGCTTCTGGGAGTGCAAGGAGCGGATTGGAGAAGATTGGAGGCGAGATTCGGAGTTTCTGATCGGGGGAAATCGCTGCTCGGTATCGGTGTCGGTCGACACCAGTTGGGGTGTCGGTCGACACCAACGCGAGGACGGCTCGGGACTTTGGCGAGTGTCGTTCGATGCCATGTGGAGGCGTCGGTCGACACAAACTAGGGTTTTCGGGAGTGTCGGGCAGGGTGTCGGTCGACACCAGTTTGGCGTCGGTCGACACCAGATAGTCAGTGACGATCGACACCATCTGGTGTCGGTCGACACCCCTTGTTCAGTTGCGATGGATGTTGCATGCGTTGTATATTGCCTGGTTTGTTTTATTGATTGTTGTTTGTGGCTTGTAGAGATCTTATTGCTTGTGTATATAGCCCAGTAGATGGGAGGATTGCCTCACTGAGTGTTTTATCAAATACTCATGCATCTCAATTTGTGTTTGTGGTGCAGGTAAAGGCAAAGTGTGATCGTGGAATCAAAGGCAATGAAGAGGAGGATGTTCTAGGGACTCGATTGGATGTTGTCTGGCATTTGCTAGGGTGCTAGAGTTGGGTCATTAGAAACATTGCTAGGTTGCTGGTTTCATGTTTCTTGTTGTTTGGTATTGAGATATTGCCTTGCTATAATATTGAGTTATTATTGGTTATTGAATATGTTTTCCGCTGTTGAATGTGTTGTGGTTAGGTGGCTAGTGGGTATGGGACCACTAGCTGTAGTTGTTTTTAATATATTATATTTATTATTTATTTATCTAAAAAAAAAAAAGGTTGGTCGTTTCATTTTGGTATCAGAGCCCTTACGGTTCTAGGTTTGGGTTCGCTAGGTTTCTGTTGTAGATGTTTGGGATTGCATGTCTTGATTGATTATGTGAGTTATTCAATTGTGTGTGGCATGGAGTCTTAGAACATCCTCTTCGAGCCGAGTGTGTGATTCCACGGTGAGTTTATGTTTCTGTGTAATAATAGAAATTGTTTGCTTAGCCTTGTTCATGGTAGTGCAGATGGTTAGAGAGGGTGCTGTGGCTGGTCGAGGTCGTGGACGCGGACGTGGTCGTGGACGCGGACGTGGTCGTGGTAGGGGCAGAGTCCCAGTGGTTAGTGAGACCGAGGACCAGAGTGTGACAGCTAAGGGTGTTGGCGAGTCGCAGGGTGTTCCGGGGATTCCGTGAGTGTGGCAGAGGGGGGCGGTGTTGATGCTCCAGTGGCCGGTGATGCTAGGGTCCCGGGTGTGGGGGTCCCAGCGGGTGGAGTCCCTGGTGTTGACCTTGCGGCTTTGCTAGCACAGGTGTTAGAGCGGTTACCACCAGTGGTACCGGCTCAGGCTCAGTAGTGCCACCAGTGGTGGCGGAGGAGCGGCAGCCAGTGGCTGCGGATGCGGGGTCCATGCTCGTTATCTCAGCATGTTGACAGAGATGGGTCGGTTGCGTACTGAGCAGTTTTCAGGAGGTGTAGATCCTACTGCTGCGGATGCGTGGAGGACGAGAGTGGAACGTAACTTCCACACTCTGAGATGTCCTGAGGAGTTTTGGGTGGACATAGGGGTCTACTTTTTGAGTGGTGATGCTGAGTTGTGGTGGAGATCTGTGGCTGCTAGGAGGGTGCAGCGGGAGATGACTTGGGCTGACTTCATTTTGGAGTTCAACCGCAAGTATTTTCCTAGAGAGGCATTGGATCGTTTGGAGGTGCAGTTCCTTCAGTTGTCTCAGGGGGCACGGTCAGTGCGGGAGTTGGACCTGGAGTTCAGTCGACTTCTTTGTTATGGAGGTCGGGCTATGGAGCCTGAAGAGGCTCAGATCAGGAGGTTCTTGAGGGCTCTACGTGATGACTTGAGAGTTCACTGTAGAGGGAGGAGTTATGCTACGCGTGCAGAGCTGGTTGAGACTGCAGCAGAGATTGAGGAGGATATCCGGGCACAGTCAGTGGCGGTAGCTCCAGCAGTTCAGCCTAGTAAGGCTCAGCAGCAGGGTGGTTCTAGCAGGGGCGGTAGGCATGCCCAGGGAACCAAGAGGAAGTGGGAGGCTACGCAGAAGCCGAGCGGTGCGGGTTGCTTCGGTTGTGGGAGCAGGGATCACAGGGTTGCTAGTTGTCCCAAGAGGAGTGTTCCGACGGCAGGACCTCGGGTGTGTTATCATTGTAGGGAGACAGGGCACATCAAGCCTTTTTGTCCCAAGCTGCAGCCGGCAGCAGTGGCAGCGTTGCAGCAGGTGCAGCCTGGGGGTCAGCAGGTGGCACGGATTGAGCAGGGGCCTCGGGTTTACACGACAGTGGAGACTGGTGGAACTAGTGCCGGGGCGATCACAGGTATAATTTCTGGTACTTAATCTTTGTGAATTTTAGTAGGGTCAGATTTTATGTTCCTGTGATAAAGTGTTAGGTTCTCAACACATGAGGTTTGTGTAGGGACCTTGTTGGTGGGCGGGTTTAAGTCCCACGTTATGTTTGATTCTGGAGCTTCGCATAGCTTCATTACTCCAGAGTGTGCAGAGTGTGCGGGGATCAGCGGGGATCAGCGGGGATCCTGGAGAGCGCACAGGAGTTGTTAGAGTTGCGGGAGGCAAGTTCCTGAGAGTTATTGGACGAGCTAGAGGAATTGATATTCAGATCGCAGGAGAGTCATGGCCAGCGGATTTGCTTATCAGTCCCGTGGAGCTGTATGATGTTATTCTCGGGATGGATTGGATGCATCGGCATATGGTGCATTTAGATTGCTATCGGGGTAGAGTGGAGTTTGAGCGACCAGGAGGGAAGTTGGTTTTTCAGGGTATTAGACCGACTTCAGGGAGTCTCGTGATCTCAGCCATTCAGGCTGGGAAGATGATCGAGAAGGGCCGTGAGGCTTATTTGGTCACTATATCTATGCCAGAGTCAGTGGGGAAGTCTACGGTTAGCGGTATTCCAGTAGTGGAGGAGTTTGAGGATGTGTTTCAGTCTCTGCAAGGATTACCACCATCTCGGTCGGATCCTTTTACCATTGAACTGGAACCGGGGACGACACCGTTATCCAAGGCTCCTTACAGGATGGCTCCAGCAGAGATGGCAGAGCTGAAGAAGCAGCTAGAGGATTTATTGAGTAAGGGATTCATCCGTCCTAGTGTGTCACCGTGGGGAGCGCCGGTGTTGTTTGTCAAGAAAAAGGATGGGAGTTTCCGTTGTGTATTGATTACAGGGGTTTGAACCGGGTCACTGTGAAGAACAAGTACCCTCTCCCGAGGATTGACGAGTTGTTGGATCAGTTGAGGGGTGCTACTTGGTTCTCCAAGGTGGATCTGGCATCGGGTTATCATCAGATACCGATAGATGAGGAGATGTGAGGAAGACTGCTTTCAGGACGAGGTATGGGCATTATGAGTTTGTGATGATGCCTTTCGGGTTGACTAACGCACCAGCAGCGTTTATGAGATTGATGAACAGTGTATTTCAGGAGTTTCTGGATGTATCTGTCATCATTTTCATCGACGATATCCTGGTTTACTCTAAGAGTCCTGAGGAGCATGCAGTGCATTTGAGGGCAGTTATGGAGAAGCTGCGGGAGCAGAAGCTGTTTGCCAAGTTGAGCAAGTGTAGTTTTGGCAGCGTGAGATGGGCTTTCTGGGTCACATTGTTTCTGCAGAGGGGGTTTCGTAGATCCAGAGAAGATTCAGGCTATTAGGGATTGGCCTAGACCGCAGAATGCCACAGAGATCAGGAGTTTCCTTGGATTGGCAGGTTACTACAGGAGATTTGTGCAGGGGTTTGCAAGCAGAGCACGTCCTATGACTAAGTTGACAGGGAAGGATGTTCCTTTCGTCTGGTCGAAGAGTGTGAGGAAGGCTTTGCAAGCCTGAAGGAGTTGTTGACTCGCGCCAGTGTTGGCTTTGCCTGAGCAGGAGAACCCTATGTGGTTTATACAGATGCATCTAGAGTTGGGTTGGGTTGTGTTCTGATGCAGCATGGGAAGGTGATTGCTTATGCTTCGCGCAGTTGCGGGTGCATGAAGGCAACTATCCTACTCATGATTTGGAGATGGGTGCTGTAGTTTTTGCCCGAAGATTTGGAGATCTTATCTTTATGGTGCAAAGGTACAGGTGTTCACAGATCATAAGAGCTGAAGTATATATTCACTCAGCCTGAGTTGAATTTGAGACAGAGGCGGTGGATGGAGCTTGTGGCAGATTATGATTTGGAGATAGCCTATCATCTGGTAAGGCTAACACGGTTGCAGATGCTGAGTCGGAAGAGGGTAGCTTCGGCTCAGGAGCAGGAGATGGAGTCTCTGGTAGGGGAGATCAGTGCTTTGAGCTTATGTGCTGTTTCGCAGGAACCGTTGGGTTTAGAAGCAGTAGATAGAGCAGATCTTCTGAGTAGAGTGCGGTTGGCTCAGGAGAAGGATTTGGGGCTAGTGAATGCCTCTAAGGATGTGGGTTCCGAGTATCAGGTCTCAGATAATGGTACTATTTTGGTGCACGGTCGTGTGTGTGTGCCCAAGGATGAGGAGTTGAGACAGGAGATTCTGAGAGAGGCTCATGCGAGCAAGTTATCCATTCATCCAGGAGCGACCAAGATGTACCGTGACCTCAAGAGGTACTATCATTGGGTCGGGATGAAGAAGGACGTGGCTAGTTGGGTTTCGAGGTGCGAGGTGTGTCAGCTAGTGAAGGCTGAGCATCAGGTTCCTGGCGGGTTACTGAAGAGTTTACTCATTCCTGAGTGGAAGTGGGATATGATCACTATGGATTTCGTGGTAGGATTGCCAGTGTCACGGACCTTTGATGCTATTTGGGTCATTGTGGACCGGTTGACTAAGTCAGCACATTTTCTGGCCATTAAGAAGACTGATGGAGCAGCGGTCTTGGCTAAGAAGTATGTGAGGGAGATAGTCAGGTTGCATGGGGTGCCAGCGAGCATTGTGTCTGATAGGGATTCTAAGTTCACTTCGGTGTTCTGGAAGGCATTTCAGGCAGAGATGGGCACTAAGGTGCATATGAGTACAGCTTATCATCCCCTGATGGACAGTCAGAGAGGACGATCCAGACGCTGGAGGATTTGCTGAGGATGTGTGTGTTGGATTGGGGTGGCCATTGGGCAGATCATCTGAACCTGGTAGAGTTTGCTTACAACAACAGCTATCAGGCAAGTATTAAGATGGCTCCTTATGAGGCTTTGTATGGGAGGCCATGTCGTACACCATTATGCTGGACTCAGGTGGGGGAGAGGAGCATGTTTGGTGCTAGTTTTGTTCAGGAGACCTCAGAGAAGATTCGGGTTCTCAAGTTGAACATGAAGGAGGCTCAGGATAGGCAGAGGAGTTATGCAGATAGGAGGAGGAGAGATCTTGAGTTTCAGGTAGGAGACAGAGTGTACCTCAAGATGGCCATGTTGCGGGGTCCGAACAGGTCATTGTCAGAGACTAAGTTGAGTCCGAGGTATATGGGTCCATTCAGAGTGATTGAGCGGGTTGGACCAGTGGCATATAGATTGGAGTTACCGAGGTGATGCGTGCATTCCATAAGGTTTTCCATGTGTCTATGTTGCGGAAGTGTCTCCGTGAGGGAGAGGAGGTGTTGGCTAAGATTCCAGAGGATCTTCAGCCTAACATGACTTTGGAGGCGAGACCAGTGAGGGTTCTCGAGAGGAGGATCAAGGAGCTTCGGAAGAAGAAGATTCCTTTGATGAGAGTCCTTTGGGACTGTGATGGTGTTGAGGAGCAGACTTGGGAGCCTGAGGCAAAGATGAAGGCAAGGTTCAAGAAGTGGTATGAGAAGCAAGCCGCGACTTGAGCTTGTTTAGCCGGGTCCCATCTGTACCGTGGCTGGAGCGGGAATGGAGTATTCCAGCCCATCTCTTGTTACTCGGTCGCTTGGGGTGGTTGGTTGTGCGACTCAGTAACAAGATGAGGTGGTGTTTGGGGTACAAAGTTTCCGTGAGGCGGGGTTGTGAAGAGAAGTTTCCAAAAGTGGAAAGTTTCCAAAAATGGAAGGTGCTAAATATGGAAAGTTTTATGGGAGTTAGAATTTGTCCATTTTAGCGGTGGAGAGCCTTAAAGGGGGCTTGGGTGTGGCCTTAGTGGCGGACTTTTGAGTCAGTGTGCCCGTGTGTGGCGGTCTTTTTAGACATTGTGGGGTCTTTGTGACGGGCTTTTAGCCGAGTGTCTTTGTGCGGTCTCGTTAGGACATTTGTGTGGCCTTGGTGGCGGTCCTTTGTAGGACGTTTGTTTGGCCTTTGTGGCGGGCTGTTTAGCCAGAGTGTCTTTGTGACGGTCCTCTTTAGGACATTTGTGTGGCCTTGGTGGCGGTCCTTTTTAGGACGTTTGTTTGGCCTTTGTGGCGGGCTGTTTAGCCAGAGTGTCTTTGTGACGGTCCTTCGGGACAGATGGCCTTTGTGGCGGGCTGTTTAGCCAGAGTGTCTTTGTGACGGTCCTCTTTAGGACATTTGTGTGGCCTTGGTGGCGGTCCTTTTTAGGACGTTTGTTTGGCCTTTGTGGCGGGCTGTTTAGCCAGAGTGTCTTTGTGACGGTCCTTCGGGACAGATGGCCTTTGTGGCGGGCTGTTTAGCCAGAGTGTCTTTGTGACGGTCCTTCGGGACAGATGGCCTTTGTGGCGGGCTGTTTAGCTAGAGTGCCTTGGTGGCGGTCCTTTTTAGGACATTTGTTTGGCCTTGGTGGCGGTCCTCTTTAGGACATTTGTTTGGCCTTGGTGGCGGTCCTCTTTAGGACATTTTGTTTGGCCTTGGTGGCGGTCCTCTTTAGGACATTCTGTTTGGCCTTGTGGCGGCCCTGTGGCGTATATGATCCTTGTGTGGTCATGAGGTATTCCAGTGGGAATATGTGGTTGGTAGGACATTGAGATGTTTTACGCGAGCCACGGGAAGGAAACCTGGATAGGGATAGGACTCGGACGTGTTCAGAATCGTTTGCTCGCGACTCTTGGGGACTTAGGTTCTCCTAGTACTGCCATTTTCAGAGACTTTGTGGCTCGGGAGAATGGTTGGTATATCGACTTCGGATGACGATCCGGGGCGCGCTGTAGGGTGGCAACCCGAGAGACGAGTTTGGACTTTTCCTTATATATTATGGCATGCGGGCTTCGGCCTGATGAGGAGCCAACATTTGGCATGCAGACTTAGGTCTGATGAGGAGCCAATAAAAACTCAAGGTTTAGGCCTATGAGTAAAGGAAAGTCCAAAAGTCAAGAGCAAATGACGCCTGGAGCGTGAGTCTATCGCCTAGAGGAGACCTTCTGTAGATTCGGAGGAGTGCGGGCCGTGGAGACGGTTGCACGGGAGTCCTTGACTGATGGTTGTTCGAGATTCGAGGACGAATCTAGATTGGTGGGGAGAATTGTAACACCCGCAAACCATTTTCTGGGAATTTTGGTGAGGGTGTCGATCGACACCACAGAGGGAGTGTCGATCGACACCAGTTGTGGCCGGTTGGTCGGTTCAATTTTAATTGTCCGGTTTGTGTGGTTGGTTTAGGAATCCCTAAATCGAGCTATTAGAGGTAAAAAACGACCTAGGGTCGTGTTATTTTGGTGTTTCGCCGTTTTGAGAGAAAACACAAAGAGAGAGTGTTCTTGAGCTTTTGGGAAGAGTTTGAGAGATTCCTTGCTGTTCTTGGGAGATCTAAGGCTGGGAAGGTGCTAGAAGCTTGCTAGGAGTGAGGGTTTCGTTCTTATTGGTCAGAAACTTCCTGAGGTGAGTGCATGACCATGGCTTATCTAAGCTAAGATTTCTAGTTTCTATGTGATTTGGTGCTTATGTGGTTGTTTCCTTGAGTTCTCTATGCTATTTCGTTGCTATCTGGGCTGGTTTTGGCTTCTGGGAGTGCAAGGAGCGGATTGGAGAAGATTGGAGCGAGATTCGGAGTTTCTGATCGGGAAATCGCTGCTCGGTATCGGTGTCGGTCGACACCAGTTGGGGTGTCGGTCGACACCAACGCGAGGACGGCTCGGGACTTTGGCGAGTGTCGTTCGATGCCATGTGGAGGCGTCGGTCGACACAAACTAGGGTTTTCGGGAGTGTCGGGCAGGGTGTCGGTCGACACCAGTTTGGCGTCGGTCGACACCAGATAGTCAGTGACGATCGACACCATCTGGTGTCGGTCGACACCCCTTGTTCAGTTGCGATGGATGTTGCATGCGTTGTATATTGCCTGGTTTGTTTTATTGATTGTTGTTTGTGGCTTGTAGAGATCTTATTGCTTGTGTGTATAGCCTAGTAGATGGGAGGATTGCCTCACTGAGTGTTTTATCAAATACTCATGCATCTCAATTTGTGTTTGTGGTGCAGGTAAAGGCAAAGTGTGATCGTGGAATCAAAGACAATGAAGAGGAGGATGTTCTAGGGACTCGATTGGATGTTGTCTGGCATTTGCTAGGGTGCTAGAGTTGGGTCATTAGAAACATTGCTAGGTTGCTGGTTTCATGTTTCTTGTTGTTTGGTATTGAGATATTGCCTTGCTATAATATTGAGTTATTATTGGTTATTGAATATGTTTTCCGCTGTTGAATGTGTTGTGGCTAGGTGGCTAGTGGGTATGGGACCACTAGCTGTAGTTGTTTTTAATATATTATATTTATTATTTATTTATCTAAAAAAAAAAAAGGTTGGTCGTTTCACTATTTAAGACTGCAAACCTAAGCTTCTTAACGGTAACTCTACACATGGTTCTCGATCTTACAATGTCAGTAGGAGAATAAAATAAAATAAAAACATCTAACAATATAGACAGGCGAGGGATGAGACAAGGTTAGAGAGAATCCATTTAGTAGTTAGTAGTCACATTTGTGTTTTAACTTAGTTAGTAGTCACCTTCCAGTATCAACTTCCCTAATTAATCTTATATGTGGAGTCAGTGATGCAAATGGTATCAACTTCCCTAATTAATCTTATATGTGAAGATGTACCAACCAAAAAATGAAATATAGTTGGTTCCATTTTGATTTATTGAGCAAATTACAAGAAACAAACTTCAGATCTGAGTGGACATCTTACTAAATACCAACCCGAAAAATAATAAAGACACGGGACTAATTCTTTGAGTGTGGACGAATTTGGAGTGAAAACAATTAATTCATTTAAACACAAATCTTAAAGTCTAATAACTATTGGAGACAAAATGATACGTAAGTACCAAGGGCATCCTCAACGGTAGAAAGCTAAATTGAGTTGTCTAAAACTAAAATAACTAATATTTTAATAGTAAATTAAACTTATAAGGTGTTATTTAATTTTGTATTTTAATAGAGTTGGGGCATTTAAAAATCCAACGTTATTTGATTACGTATTTTAAAAAGTATAACAAAATCTGTTGTTATTAGATTAAACAATTGTTGGATGATTTTAAAGCATTTGTAAAATTTGTCTCACTTTAGATTTTAATGGATTTTACATCCAAAACACGAACAAACACAATCCTATCAATTTTGGAAGTATTTTATCTCTCTCAGACTTCTCATGAGTACTTTTCTGGGTGATTTCATCGTCATCTTCATATCAAATCTTTAAATATCTTTAGCTTAATTAAAATCTTTAATTTCGCAACAAATAGTTGACCATCGTATTTGATAGAAGTTTATTATAGATTTCTTTTTTTAAAACTAGAAACTGCTTTCAGAACTCTTTGGGTTCTCGTTAAAATCATACACTGATACAGACTACAAAGCCTACGGAAGCAATGAAATGAATAAAACATTGAGACAACTGTTAGTGAATTGAATCAGCCTTTTTTACCAATGAAACACCTCTCCTCCTCCATCTCTCTTAAAATCACATCACAAATGTATACTTCTAAACCGGATTCTCACAATTAATACAGCCGCGATAATATACAACATTCAAAAATAAATAGTCTGTGTTATTGTGTTGTTGCTTGTATAAGGTTTCGCTTCTCCTCTGATCTGTGACGAAACAATTTCGTGTTATTGTGAAGCGCTCAACTTCGTTGAACCAAAGACACGAGAATAAGTTTGACATGGGGGTATGTTCCCGTACAATGAAAGACCCTTCTGGAACATTGCTGGGTAGAAGCTTGTTGGGATCTGAAACATTGAATCTCGTCTGCCCGTCAGTCTCAAAACTCAAACTGCTGATCAATGACTATATTATATTATATATTTATATATATATTTATATTTTTTTGTAGATTCTCTGCTTTTTTTATTTACCTTTAAAAATAAAAAAAGTGCACTAGTAATGACTTACAAAACCATCAGTAAAGTAAAGACATTCAAATCCACTAATGACATCCAAAATCCACGTCCAATGCATTTGCATACCAATAAAAATGAAATTTATTAATACATTAAAATCCATTAAAAATGAAACACATATAACCAAATTTTCTAATACATTTTCTAAAACATCTAAATTAAAATACTATTCTAATTCTCTCCTGATTTTGTATTAAAGAAGAAGAAGAAGAAGAAGAAGAAGAAGAAGAAGATAAAAGCACCTAATCTTCTAAAAATTTATAGGATAAATTCATGTTTTCTATTTTACCTAAGATAGAAAAACATCACAAAAAGTTACTATGATCATAAAATCTATTATTAAAAATATATATAGTATCATAATTTTCGTATTTTTCTAGGAAAAAATACTTTTTTTTACCTCACACACAATTTTATCAATTTTTACACTGTCGCAGAGCGTAAATCCTTCTAATATAATCGATCTGAGTGTCTAATTTTCTTTAAATTTTTAGTTCTTATTTTTTGTTACTTGTATATCTCTTTTGATCCTTGAGATGGGAGACGATGGTAAGAAAATTGTTGAAACCAGCATATCCGGTGATTGACACCCATCACATAACCACTTGTGACCATCACTTGGTGTCGTTCAACACTAACGCCTTCGCATACCTGGCTCATAGGGGGTGGGCAGAAATACAACTGCCTAAGATCCATCAACCTTTTTTAAAAAAATTTATAGTAATATAGTCAAATTTTGTAAGAAAAATTAGATTTTGGCTCTTAATTATATTTTAGTAAGTTTGGATAAAAACAAATTAAGTCTATAGTGCAAATCTGTTAAGAAGAGGCCCATTAGTTTGTTTTTCTTTAAGAAAAGGTCCAAAAAAAAAAAAATTTAACTAGTTAAGAAGATTACAAATTTTTTTGCCTTAAGACCTTTTTATAATTGTTGGGTGGGGGCTTCACTCTCAGTATCCATTTTGTTGATCTCTCCTCGACTGAACCCTACAATAGCCACGGAACACAAACATAACGCATATTAAACAAAGCAATCAATCACACATCACAAAAAGCACAAAAATACACAATATCAACATTTAGATAAACTATGGTCTTTGCGCTTACATTGAAAAAAAAATCTCTGACAAGGCCGTCACAGCGCAACAACAACAACACCCACACCAACGATCATATCTCTTTTTCCACATATTGATATCACCAAGAAATTCACATAAGCCTTTTCCTTTCAACCAGAGAACGTTCTTTTTTTTTTCTTTTCTAAAGACAAGGACATATTATTTTTTTGCCCAAAAAAACGAGAACGTCATCCTTTTATAAGAAATGTTTAATATTTTTCCTAAATTTACTAAATAGGACGCATTTAAAAATAAAACCGCAATCCTAATCATTTATAGTGTCGATCGACACCCAACATCACAATTAATGCTTTTGTTCACAAGCGTTACAAAATACTATTAACGAAATCAACTATATCATCTTTTTTTTTAAGAAATATTTCATGTTTTCTAATACAGTATTGACATAAAGTCTCACAAAAATCACTAGACTACCAAAAGTTTATTTATATCTATTATTAAACCTGAAGTATTCACTAGACTCAAATTGGACCATGACTTTTTGTTTTTTTCATAGAAAAATAAAAATAATTAGAATCACTTAATTCTAATTAAATTACCCTATCTAAGTTCGATTTCACTAAATGACAAAATATACTTGCTTCCTCTTCCATTACCACCGGGTCAGGATGCGGATCTCTCTTACCCGGTAATAGATGAAAAATCTGTGTATCTATTTGTACTCCAGGTTTATAATATTCGATCATGTTTTTGGTTTGGTTCAAAAACAAGTTATTACATCACCGAAACAGAGGGATATAATCTCTATAATAAGAAAACATTTTACAAGGATGACTGACTTCAATAATATCAAATATTAACTATTACTATACTTAACCCCTATAATTATTATGAATATTAATAATAATGAAAAATCTTTAATACTTATCGATTGTATATTTTTTGGCTCCCAAAATAATCAATAGATTAAATACAAAATTTTATATATATGTAAACTTATTTGATTTGCTTTTATATCGTGAGATATTTACGGAAACAATAAATCAACTTAATACAATTACTGTATATAAAAACAAATCATCATTTAGTTTAGTTTTTTTAATATTTCCTTAACGAAATAATAGTAATTAATCTATACTAGTATTTTTGCAGCAGTTTTTGCTCAAAAATCATTTTGGAAACATAGCATTTAATGCATTGTCTTTATTATTAGTTACCAAAATTTTCAAAATTAATTATAGTAAGAATTTAAAAATGGAAATCTTTCTATTTTATTCAAACATAAATATATGTTTCTCTTTCATTTATTTAATTTAGATTTAATTAATCTTGAATTATATTATAATACATTTAGTTAATAAAATTGTGATTTTCCCTCATATGATGTAATACAAATTTTAAAACGGACATATATTACTCAATAGATGAATAAAAAATAGTGGTACAATATATCTCATATCGCCTGTAACATCCGTGTTCGGGAATAGAGTTTGGGTTATTTTGAAAACCAAAGAGTGGATTTTAATTAATTTTGGTTTAATTAATCCTGGTTAATCTAATTAAACCAAAAAGTCATAATCTCTTTCTCAACTCAACGCCTCTCTTCTTGCGTTTTGCTTTGGTCGACATTTTCATCTGAGAGAGAGAGAAAGGACAGTTAAGTGTTGGTTATTTGGTGAAGAAGAGAAAGAAGGAAGGAGATCAAGCTTTTTCCTTATGTTAAGAGAGAAACACAACTCAGAGTTTGGAGAAGGAAGATTCGACGGGTTCAAATCGTTTTGAAAGGTACTACTATTTTGGTATGGTTGTAGGCTAAGAGATTTTCGTACACTCTCTTTTTACAGAAGTGAATTTGGGTTATATATTTTAGGAGATATTTGCAGTTTCGTGGTTTGTTTCTTCTCATTCTCATTGAGGATTCAGGACAGCGTGTTTGGGACGATTACGGTTTTATCAATAATCTGATCGAGCTGAAGAAATTTTGTGGGAAGCTTCTGGACGGATAACTCTGCTTTTCACCGGAGGGATTAGAAAGTTAACGGTTAGTTTTGATTTCGTGGTTTCCCTTGTGAGGTTGTTCTTTCTGTTTTTCTAGTTTGTTTTCAATATTTGTTTGTTTGTTGTGATTGGTTGTAGGAGCAAGTTTGGTTGTTTCTTGATATTGGAAAGCCTCTCATTTGGTTGTATTTAGTTTTTTGAATCACTTGTTAAGGTAAGTGCAGGACTATGGCTTATCTAAGCTTGGAGATTTCTCTAATCGCTTGTTTTTATGTGTTGTTTGGCTTTTGATTGTTGATTGATGATTGTTGGTTGATGGTTAGAGATGTCTCTATTGCTTGTGTGGTATAGCCCAGTAGAATGGGAGGATTGCCTTACTGAGTGTTTATTAAATACTCATGCATTGCAATATGTGTTTGTGGTGCAGGTAAAGGCAAAGTATGACCGTGGAATCAGGGCGATGAAGAGAGGATGTTCTAGTGGTTCGTTTGGTTGTCTGGCTTATGTTAGGTTGCTAGAGTGGAGTTCTAGAATGTTGTTTAGGATTGCTGGTTCTTTGGATGTTGTTTGGATCATTAGTTTGTGATTGGAATTAATATTCTTATTTAATATTTATTGGATATTGGTAATGTTTTCGGCGATGATTGTGATTGTGGTTAGGTGGCTAGTGGGTATGGGACCCTAGTTGTAGTTTATTATTATATTATATTATATATTATATATTTATTATTATTATTATTTATTATTAAAAAAGGTCGGTCTTTTCAATTTGGTATCAGGCCCTTACGGTTCTAGGTTTGGGTTCACTAGGCTTTGTGCTGTAGATGTTTGGGATTGCATGTCTTGATTGATTATGTGAGTTAGTCAATTGTGTGTGGCATGGAGTCCTAGAACATCCTCTTCGAGCCGCCATGAGATTCCACGGTGAGTTATTGTTATGTTTTTGTGTGGTATTGATTTGTTTTTGCTTGTTAGCCTGTCGTTCTTGGAAGTGCAGTGGTTAAAAGTGTTTGAGTTGTTGGTCATGGACGGGACGTAGTCGTGGTCATGGTCGGGGGTCCCGAGGCCAGCGAGGGTGTGGTCCAGAGTTTCCACGATGATGTACGTCAGAGTCGCAAGCGTATCAGGAGGACCAGAGAGGGTTGGCCGGTGTGAATGCGGGGGTGCTGGGAGCTCAAGTGTGGGGTTGCAGCAGGTGGAGCCTAGGGTCGAGATGATCGCTTGGCGGATCTATTGGCGTGCTGTTTGAGCCGGTTACCGAGAGGGGTACCAGTGCAGGCTCAGTTGTACCGCATGTGGCGGGTGCGGCAGGGCTGCGGATGTTGAGAGTTTCCATCTTATGTTAAGAGGATGAGCAGTTGTAGATGACCGGAGTATGAGATATTCTCAAGAGGTATCGAGCCTAGAAGGCGGATAGGTGGATATATACAGTTGGAGCAGATATTTTTGCAACTTGATGGTTAATCCAGTTGGATATTGAAGAAGTTGAGTGGGCAGGCGTAACATTGCAATGTTATACTTGGACCACAGGAGATACTTTCGGGAGAGATGTTTCTAGTGGTTAAGGATTGTTGGCTGATGGGATGGTGATTCTCACTGAATACCGATAGCTCGAGGGGTTGAGGGCTCGAGAGTGGCGAGAGGGATGTTGTTCTCCTGAGGGGATGAGTAGTTCCCCCGATATCGAGATCTTGAGGATTGTGGTCCAAGAGTGAGACGGTATAAGTCGAAGACGCTTGGTTTGAGAGTGAGATCGGTATGACTCAAGGTTGCGACCCAAGAGTGAAAGAGTTGGAAGCAATACCTAGGACGTGAGTATAAACAACCCGATTGAATGTAGTCTTCGAGAGATATACGGTGGTTTAATCTCGGGTTTTAGATGTGTTGACCAATGGGTCGTGGTTTTATGAACCAGAGCGGTTATGAATGTGTGGCTGTTTCACCAGATTGTGAGGCCGGTGGTGCTGGAGTCCCCGGAAGGGGAGTTCAGCAGATCGAACCAGGAAAGGCATGTTTGCAGTGACACTTAAGTTCACGAGAAGCCTTCATGGCAGGATAATCTAACCGTTGCGACGATGTTGGATTACGTTCATTGGAGATGGATAGGGTTGGAAGATTCAAGGTTTTGGTAAGCTTGCTGAGGAGACAGGGCAAGAGGGTTGAGTTGGAGCTTGGAAAGCATTTGACGCGGTGAATCAGTAATGTGCGAACGTATGGTACTTGTTTGTTTTATTACGTTCGTATTGATGATTTGTTGTGGAGAATTGCTAAGCGAAAGCTAACTTTGTAATAAGCTATCTTGTGGAAGTTTCCCTAAGAAACAAGTTACTAGAGGTTCTTCGATGGACAAGAGATGTTGATATCCGAGTGGTGGTGAGTTGTTGTGAGCTTACTTGAGTATTTGTTCAATTGCTGAGGAAGTAACTAGAGGATTTATGGAGCTAGGGATTTATGGAGCAAGGGATTCATACGTTCTAGTGTATCACTATGGAGAGCACTGGTGTTGTTTGTTAAAAGAAGGACTAAGTCTCCGCGTGTATGATTAATGGGGTTTGAACCGGTTTACTCAAAAGAAGGTACCCTCTTCCCAAGATTGATGAGTTGTTGGATCAGTTGAGGGGTGCTACTTTGTTCTCCAAGGTAGATCTCGCGTCGGTTATCATCAGATACCGATAGATGAGGCAGATGTGAGGAAGAATCTTTTCAAGGACGAGATATGGGCACTATGAGTTTGTGGTGATGCCTTTCGGGTTGACTAACGCACCAGCAGCGTTTATGAGATTGATGAACAGTGTGTTTCAGGAGTTCTGATGTATCTGTCATCATTTTCATCGACGATATCCTGGTTTATTCTAAGAGTCCGAGGAGCATGGCAGTGCATGGGAGGGCAAGTTATGGAGCAAGGCGGAGCAGGTTGTTTGCCAAGTTGAGCAAGTGTAGTTTTTGGCAGCGTGAGATGGGCTTTCTGGGTCACATTGTTTCTGCAGAGGGGGTTTCTGTAGATCCGAGAAGATTCTGCTATTAGATTGGCCTAGACCGCAGAATGCCACAGAGATCAGAGTTTTCTTGGACTGGCAGGTTACTACAGGAGACTGTGGCAGGGGTTTGCAAGCGAGCACGTCCTATGACTAAGTTGATGGGGAAGGATGTTCCTTGTCTGGTCCGAAGAGTGAGGAAGCGCTTTGCAAGCCTGAAGGAGATGGGTTGAACACTGCGCCGTTGTGGTTGGCTTTCTCGAGCAGGAGAACCCTATGTGGTTTATACATATGCATCTAGAGTTTGGTGGGTGTCTCCGATGCAGCATGGGAAGGTAATTGCTATGCATCACGGCATTATGGTACATGAGGCAACTATCCTACTCATGATTTGAGATGGGTGCTGTAGTTTTTGCCTGAAGATTTGGAGATCTTATCTTATGGTGCGAAGGCATGTGCATTTACAGATCATAAGAGTCAGTATATATTCACTCAGCCTGAGTTGAATTTGAGACAGAGGCGGTGGATGGAGCTTGTGCGGATTATGATTTGGAGATGCCTATCATCCTGGTAAGGCTAACACGGTTGCAGAGATGCTCGAGTCGGAAGAGGGTGTGCTTCGGCTCAAGCAGGAGATGGAGCCCTGGTAGGGGAGATCGCTGCTTGAGCTTATGTGCTGTTTCAGAACCGTTGGGTTTGGAAGGTAGATAGAGCAGATCTTCTGAGTAGAGTGCGGTTGGCTCAGAGAAGGATTTGGGGCTAGTGAATGCCTCTAAGGATGTGGATTCGAGTATCGGTCTCAGATAATGGTACTATCTTGGTGCACGGTCGTGTGTGCCCAAGGATGAGGAGTTGAGACAGGAGATTCTGAGAGAGGCTCATGCGAGCAAGTTATCCATTCATCCAGGAGCGACCAAGATGTACCGTGACCTCAAGAGGTACTATCATTGGGTCGGGATGAAGAAGGATGTGGCTAGTTGGGTTTCGAGGTGCGACGTATGTCAGCTAGTGAAAGCTGAGCATCAGGTTCCTGGCGGGTTACTGAAGAGTTTACCCAATCCTGAGTGGAAGTGGGATATGATCACTATGGATTTCGTGGTAGGATTGCCAGTGTCACGGACCTTTGATGCTATTTGGGTCATTGTGGACCGGTTGACTAAGTCAGCACATTTTCTGGCCAAAGACGATGGAGCAGCGGTCTTGGCTAAGAAGTATGTGAGGGAGATAGTCAGGTTGCATGGGGTGCCGCGAGCATTGTGTCTGATAGGGATTCTAAGTTCACTTCGGTGTTCTGAAGGCATTTCAGCAGAGATGGGCACTAAGGTGCATATGAGTACAGCTTATCATCCCTGCACTGATGGACAGAGAGGACGATCCGCACGCTGGAGGATTTGCTGAGGATGTGTGTGTTGGATTGGGGTGGCCATTGGGCAGATCATCGAACCTGGTAGAGTTTGCTTACAACAACAGCTATCGCAAGTATTAAGATGGCTCCTTATGAGGCTTTGTATGGGAGGCCGTACACCATTATGCTGGACTCAGGTGGGGGAGAGGAGCATGTTTGGTGCTAGTTTTGTTCAGAGACCTCAGAGAAGATTCGGGTTCTCAAGCTGAACATGAAGGAGGCCAGGATAGGCAGAGGAGTTATGCAGATAGGAGGAGGAGAGATCTTGAGTTTCAGGTAGGAGACAGAGTGTACCTCAAGATGGCCATGTTGCGGGGTCCGAACAGGTCATTGTCGAGACTAAGTTGAGTCCGAGGTATATGGGTCCATTCAGAGTGATTGAGCGGGTTGGACCAGGGCATATAGATTGGAGTTACCTGAGGTGATGCGTGCATTCCATAAGGTTTTCCATGTGTCTATGTTGCGGAAGTGTCTCCGTGAGGGAGAGGAGGTGTTGGCTAAGATTCCTGAGGATCTTCAGCCTAACATGACTTTGGAGGCGAGACCAGTGAGGGTTCTCGAGAGGAGGATCAAGGAACTTCGGAAGAAGAAGATTCCTTTGATGAGAGTCCTTTGGGACTGTGATGGTGTTGAGGAGCAGACTTGGGAGCCTGAGGCAAAGATGAAGGCAAGGTTCAAGAAGTGGTATGAGAAGCAAGCCGCGACTTGAGCTTGTTTAGCCGGGTCCCATCTGTATCCGTGGCTGGAGCGGAATGGAGTATTCCAGCCCATCTCTCTGTTACTCGGTCGCTTGGGGTGGTTGGTTGTGCGACTCAGTAATAAGATGAGGTGGTGTTCGGGGTACAAAGTTTCCGTGAGGCGGGTTTTGGAAGGAATAAGTTTCCAAAAGTGGAATGTTTCCAAAAATGGAAAGTGCTAAATATGGAAAGTTTTACGGGAGTTAGAATTTGTCCATTTTAGCGGTGAGAGAGCCTTGGAGGGTTCTGTGTGGCCTTAGTGGCGGACTTTCGAGTCAGTGTGCCTGTGTGGCAGTATTTTAGACATTGTGTGGCCTTTGTGGCGGGCTGTTTAGCCGTGTGTGGCCTTTGTGGCGGGATGTTTAGCCAATTGCGTGGCCTTGTGGCGGGCTGTTTAGCCAGAGTGTCTTTTTGACGGTCCTTCGGGACAGATGGTCTTGACGGTCCTTCGGACAGATGGTCTTTGTGACGGGCTATTTAGCCAGAGTGTCTTTGTGACGGTCCTCTTTAGGACATTTTGTTTGGCCTTTGTGGCGGGCTGTTTAGCCAGAGTGTCTTTGTGACGGTCCTTCGGGACAGATGGCCTTTGTGGCGGGCTGTGTAGCCAGAGTGTCTATGTGACGGTCCTTCGGGACAGATGGTCTTCGTGACGGTCCTTCGGGACAGATGGCCTTTGTGGCGGGCTGTTTAGCCAGAGTGCCTTGGTGGCGGTCCTCTTTAGGACATTTGTTTGGCCTTGGTGGCAGTCCTCTTTAGGACATTTGTTTGGCCTTGGTGGCGGTCCTCTTTAGGACATTTTGTTTGGCCTTTGTGGCGGCCCTTGTGGCGGCCCTTGTGGCGTATATGATCCTTGTGTGGTCATGAGGTATTCCAGTGAGGGAATATGTGGTTGGTAGGACATTGAGATGTTTTTACGCGAGCCACGGGAAGGAAACCTGTATAGGGATAGGACTCGGACGTGTTCAAAATCGTTTGCTCGCGACTTTTGGGGGACTTAGGTTCTCCTAGTACTGCCATATTCAGAGACTTTGTGGCTCGGGAGTATGGTTGGTATATCGACTTCGGATGACGATCCGGAGGTGCGCTGTAGGGTGGCAACCCGAGAGACGAGTTTGGACTTTTCCTTATATATTATGGCATGCGGGCTTCGGCCTGATGAGGAGCCAACATTTGGCATGCAGACTTAGGTCTGATGAGGAGCCAATAAAAACTCAAGGTTTAGGCCTATGAGTAAAGGAAAGTCCAAAAAGTCAAGAGCAAATGACGCCTGGAGCGTGAGTCTATCGCCTAGAGGTGACCTTCTAGATCGGTCGGAGGAGTGCGGGCCGTGGAGACGGTTGCACGGGAGTCCTTGGCTGATGGTTGTTCGAGATTCGAGGACGAATCTAGTTTGGTGGGGGAGAATTGTAACATCCGTGTTCCGGGAATAGAGTTTGAGTTTGTTGAGTAAACCAAAGTGTGGATTTTAATTAATTTTGGTTTAATTAAATTTTGGTTTAATCTAATTAAACCAAAAACCCTGAATCTCTTTCTCAAAGTCACGCCTCCTTTCATGTTTTTGGTGTTTTGGTCGACATTTTCATCAGAGGGAGGGAGAGAAAGAGAGATAAAACCTAGGTTATTTGTGTATGTGAGAGAGAGAGAAGGGAGATCTGTTTTCCTCAGAGTTAGAAGAAACAGAAACTGTCAGAGTTTGGGGGAAGGAGGATCCGACTGGTCAATCGTTTCGAAAGGTACTGATTTTTGGTAGGGTTGTAGACAAGAGATTTTGTACACTCTCCTTTTTACAGAAGTGAATTTGGGTTAATATTTTAGGAGATATGGCAGTTTTGTGGGTGTTTCTTCTCATTCGCGGATTGAGACCAGCGGGTGTTACGGGGACGATTGCGGTTCATCTATAATCTGATCGTGCTGAAATTTGTGGGAAGCTTCTGGACGTATATACCTTGCTTTTCACCGGAGGGATTAGAAAGTTAACGGTTAGTTTTGATTTCGTGGTTTCACTTGTGAGGTTGTTCTTTTCTGTTTTCTTGGCAGTTTGTTTTCAAATTTGTTTGTTGTTGTGATTGGTTGTAGAACAAGTTTGGTTGTTCTTGGATATTGGAAAGCCTCTCATTTGGTTGTATTTAGTTTTGTGAATCACTTGTTAAGGTAAGTGCAGGACCATGGCTTATCTAAGCTGGAGATTTCTCTAATCTGCTTGTTTATGTGTTGTTTGGCTTGTTGATTGTTGATTGATGATTGTTGGTTGATGGTTGATGGTTAGAGATGTCTCTATTGCTTGTGTGTATAGCCCAGTAGATGGGAGGATTGCCTTACTGAGTGTTTATTAAATACTCATGCATTGCAATATGTGTTTTGGGTGGCAAGTAAAGGTAAAGTGTGACCGTGGAATCAGGGCGATGAAGAGGAGGATGTTCTAGTGGTTCGTTTGGTTGTCTGGCTTCTGTTAGGTTGCTAGAGTGGAATCCTAGAATGTTGTTTAGGATTGCTGGTTCTTTGGATGTTGTTTGGATCATTAGTTTGTGATTAGAATTAATATTGGCTAATTATATTTATTGGATATTGGTAATGTTTTCCGCTGATGATTGTGATTATGGTTAGGTGGTTAGTGGGTATGGGAGCAATAGTTCTGGTTTATTTATTATATTATATTTATTATTTATTATTTAAAAAAAAAAAGGGTCGGTCGTTTCATGAAACAACAATGTCATGAAGACAATTGAAAAGAAAGGGAGGGAACAAAAGCAATATGTGTTTCATATAACACTTATGAAAAAAAAAATAATAACAGAGGAAAAAAAAAGCTCAGTTATCAATTTATGATCTGAGTTCATATCAGTTTTTTTTTTTTCTGTTTGTAATTCAACGTTGAATGTATGATCTGATCAGTTCATATCAGTTTTTTGTTTCTTTTTGTTGAATCTATATTAAACTAATTGCATTGTATTTATGTTTATTTATCTATTTTGTAAATAACAATTTTAATAAAAGATATTAGTACAGATTCGAAAAGATTTTAATAGATATCAAAGACAATTTTTGCATATTTAAATAATTTCAAAAGTATTTAAAATAAACGAATCTCTTATTATTATTAAAACAAGAAATCTTTTATTAGTATTAGTTATTCATAAATAATACCAAATTTTAAAATTATTTATAAAAACTGACACAATAATTTAAAATCATTTGTTATAACTGATTTAATATAACATCAGTTTAAAATAAATCGATGTAAATTATTTGCATCAACAGATAGTATATTATTTTTTAAGTGATGCAAATTATATTTAAATTATTTAAATCTGATGCAAATATGTAAAATAAATGATTTAAAATAACCCATTTTTTTGTAGTGTTTGTCTTTCTTCATACAGTAAATAGTTTTTTTTTTTTTTTTTGAACTTTTACAGTAAATAGTTTTCTTTTCCTTATCAGCCACAGAAGATTAATTGTTAGACCAAAAAATCAACATTGTGTGCATCTTTGTTATCAAAGACTAATAACTATTTTACGCACAAGACTAGACGTAAGTGAGACCCAAGATCCTCTATAAACTGAGGAAGAAGGATTGGGATATTTTATTGGCTTTTTTAGACCCATGAAAACATTATACCACATACATATATCAATGCGAAAGTTTTTTAACGACAAATGTTAAAGTTTAATACTATGGCTGAGTTCAATAACGACAAATGTTGAAGTTTTTCTTTTTCAATGCGAATAATTGCTCTTTTGAAAACTTCAGAGCGGAATCCAAGCAGGGAAACAATATTGATATCGCAAGGGAAGCGCGATTCCTATAAAGTGACGGTCGGAAACGTCGTGGGAGCGCACGATTCTGAGTTGGAATCGTGAGTTGACAATCTGGATTCGTGGTTTTTTTCTGTTTCGAACAGATCTAAACGAAGAAGACGATCTACGTGGTGTTTTTTGTGTTGCTTTTAAATTTGAGGCCCAACTTTGTTTAACTACTGAGGCCCAACTAGTTGAATGCTTTTTCATTTATTTTTCACGTTTGGCTTTTTTTCTTAGTTCAATTATGTAATAAAACAATTTTTAAAAGTTCAATTATTTTTCCTACTTCTTGTTCCTCTGCGTGGCCAAAACAAACATTATTATATTATATAGACAGACTATAAATCACCCAATTTGCATAATACAAATGAAAAAGTATTTTTGTGTTTTATGTTCAAATAATGTATTGCATTTTGTTGTTTATTATGTTTAGTATATATATATACATTTTTTTATATACGCTTCCAACACGTACCCGCTTCCTTTTTTTATAGAAAAACTCGATTCCTCGCTTCCAAACGCTTCCGCTTCCGCGTACCATGCAGCTTAGGATGAGACACAACGTGAGGAACAGGATGACGTGACCAAGACTATGACGTGGCCAAGACTTTAATTAATTAGTGGGAATGTGTTTTCTTGCCCACCTTTCATGTTCTAATTTAGTAGTTTATTTCTTGTAAAATCGAACATGAAGAAAATATTGTCTTAAAAAATTGTGTTGTTGTTTAGAGTAATTCTCTTTCGCTATGAAGAAAGTCTGAAATTAGCTTTTATATCTAACGAAATCTTCACCCATTACCCTGAGTCTTCAAAAGTTTTGTCTATAAGTATAACCCCATTATACAGACTAAAAAAACTATTTTTTTCTATTTTATTAAATTTTAATATATTTTATTAATATTTTATTAGTCAAAAATATATTAAAAATTTAAAATAAAATTAAACTTTTGTTTTATCAACCAAACAATAATTAAAAAATAACTCTGAAGTTGCTAATCCAAACCGGAGGAAACAATGTCTCTCGAATTTATTAAAAATAGAACAATTGAATCATATTGAAACTTTTCTCGGATACATATGCATCCCAAATGTGGGGTAAAATTATAATTTTTACCAAAATTTGTATTGAAAATCTAAAATGGACAACTAAAACTAAATCCAAAGAGTTTTGACAGGGACTAGCTTGTAAAACCGGACCATACTATCTGCTATATCTGTTTGTCATGATACTTAAGCTGAACAAAGAGGATTTAGGACTTTCGCTTGTCTCCCTAAAACAAGTGTTTAGAAATTGACTCAAACAAATACACACGATTGTCATCGATCTAATATCAGAGAATGTATCTGAGGTCTTCCAAGTTCAGTAATAACATGTGTTATATTGTTTTTATGCAAATAATATTTACGATTCAACCACCAAGATTTACTCATAAAATAAAAGCTTGCAATCACATCTAAGACTAAGAGGAGATTAATTTTTCCTCTGAAAGCCTGGAAGATTCGAAATGAGGCACTACGAAACATTGCAAAACAGGTCTAGGAGGTACTTCAAGAGCATCAAAGTTTCCTTCCAACATCTCTACAACCCTGTTCATCGCTGGGCGATCTGATGGCCAAGGCTGAATACACCACAAACCTACCAATGTCATCTTCCTTGCTATCTCGTTGTCTTCTTCGCTGCTGACTCCATTCTCCATAAGCCCTCCATTCTCTCCCTCCTCAAGATCCTTATATATCCATTCAGGAAAGTACATTGAGCTTGTGCTAGATGAAGGGTCTTCATTTGGTGTTCTGTTCCTTGCTCCAATTATCTCAAGAACCAACATTCCATAGCAATACACATCAGACTTGTGGGAGACTCTACCGTACACTCTTGAAAACAGTTCAGGTGCAATGTAACCTATCGTTCCTCTTGTATTCAGCAGTGACAATATGCTTTCTTTCCTCTCGCAGAGCTTAGCAAGGCAAAAGTCTGACACTTTCGGAGAAAGATTGCCATCCAATAGTACATTTTGTGGTTTGATGTCGAAATGTAAAATCCTTGTTCTGCAGCCATGGTGTAAGTACTCTAGACCACGAGCAACGCCTAGTGCAATCCCATTCAGTTCGTTCCAGTCCATATTTGATGACTTCTTGCTTGAGATGAAATTATCAAGAGACCCATTTTCCAAAAACTCATAAATAATTGCTCGCTTCGAAACCTTCAGAGCAGAATCCGAGTAGAGTAACAATGTTGACATGAGAAGTTTGACTCATGCTAGCAACTTCATTGATAAAGTCTTCACCATTATTACCCTGTGATTCTTTCAAGACCTTCACTGCAACCACACAACCATCACAAAGGGTTCCTCGGTACACAGTTCCAAATCCTCCTCTCCCTACCTCTTCTGCGAACGAGTTTGTAATTCTCTTAACTTGTGCGTAGCTATACTTCTTAAGTGTAATAAGTGCCTTGACGTTCTGTTGACCCACATTTTGTGATGTTTTTTTTTTTTTTTTCTTTCGGATAATTTGGAGAAACAATGTTGTTAAGACGAGGAATAGAAACAAAGTAACACCTACTCCTGAACCTGAAAGAAGAAAATTATGCAAAACATAAATCGTTTGGTTAAGAACTATCTTAAAGAAGATCAAAAATAGTCACCAAAACAGGAGAAGGTTAATTAATCACCTATTTTTGCTTTAGAAGAGATCCCTGCATCTATGGAACGAAAAAAATGTTAGTTGGAACTCAAAAATATTTAAGGAGGAAAAATTGGTGGTTCTTATGGAAAAAATTAGACTTGTTAGTATATTTAAAGAATATGACAAGACTAATCACCTGTTTTCACAAAGGTCATTGATGTTCATATATTTTACCCTGTTTTCCCTTAGTATATTCACATCTTTTGCATCTTTTGCTATCCATTTTCACCATTATTGCATAGCTTTAGGACTAATCATGCATTAGAGTTTAGTTGCATTGCATTTGCATCTTTTCATGCATAAACAGGTGATTTTGAAGCTTAAGGAGCATGGAAGCAATGCTGAGGAAGAAGTGAAGCAATCATGAAGGGAAAGCAAGAGAGTTAAGGCTGAAATAACAAGGTCCGGAGTCCAACTCAACCGCACACTCGACCAGACACTCGACCGTGTTCTGAGGAGGACTCGACCGAGTGGAGAATGCACGAGAGAAGCCAGCTCGACCTGCCACTCGACCGAGCACATGTAGAGTTGACCGAGCCGTTGACTATTTTGTCTTTTAGCATTTTTAGGGCTTCCACTCCCCTCCTATATAAAGCCTTGTACCTGCAGCCACAAAAGAATCCAGCTTTTTAGATATTCTGTAAACCTAGTATTTACCCCTTTTTGGGATTTATTCTTTTTGCTTTTTATTTTCCTAGATCTTGTACTTGAAAAAGACTAAATTCTTCAATATTGTTAGTTTAATAACTTTCTTAATATTGAGAATTCAAGTTTCATTTCTTTTTCAGTATTGTAGATCTTTGTTTCATCTTTCTAATGATGCAAGTTTCAATCTTTTCTGGGTTTATGATTTTGATGTTCATCATGTGTTCTTGTGAGTAGTAGCTTAGGATCTTGAGGATGGGTTAGGCTGGGCTGTGAATGAGGTTTGTTTGGCTTGATCAAGCTTGATTGTTGTAGATCTCTTCTAGGGTAGATGTTCTTAATGCTGATCCTATATCTGAGAGGGTAGGATCTGATTTCAAGCATCTTAGCATCACACCAATGTTTAAGAGGCATAGATAAGGCTAGATCTAGAGCTTACCATCTTGCTTGCTAAGAGATTAGAGGTTTTGTTTGGTATGAGACATATTTCTTACTGCCTGCTTGTGTAGATTCTTTACTATGTGAGAGCAAGTCTAGAAATGCATAGGTTTGATTGTTTCTTGACCATGAGAGTGGGAGAAGCTTGTCTTAGATGCATATGTCTAGAGATTAGCTCATGTTGTTTGAGATTTGTTGATCAAGTTAGATAGCCTCAATCATTAGTCCAGCCCATGAATCCCTCCTCAAGTCCTTCCTTGTTTATTGATTTTACAGTTTTAATCATGTTGCTTGATTGTAGTTTGATTCGTCTTTGCATTACACTGTTTTTATTGCATTGCTCTGTTTCTGCGTTTAGTCTAGCTCGACCACTCACTCGACCTACACTCGGTCGAGTGCTGCCTCGAGTTCATCCCCAGAACTCTTGTTTATGCTTTGTGACTGTCTTGTTTCATTCTATTTGCATTTCTGTTGCATTTACTTAACATCTTGTTCATTACTTGTCTTGCATTAGTCCTTTTGCATAGTTTCTACTTCTGTTGGTTGCATCATTACTGTCATAATCATCTTGTTTCATTTGCATTTAATTCATAGTTCTTATAGTTTACTTTTTGCACTTTGCATCATAGGATTGTTAGTGACAAACATCCTTTACATCTGGCTTAAATTAGATCTTTATGCATATCTTGACTGTTCACAAACACTCAGATTGGATTGACACCTCTTATACTGCAACTGCATAAGGGGAATTGAATCACCTTACCATCCATCATTTCATTGCATACATTCATCATCATTCATCCATCTTTCACCATCCATACAAAAATATATGTTTCAATTTGGCGCCGTTGCCTATTTGAGTGTGTTTTTGTGACAATTAGGATCCATAAAAGTCTAAGATTAAGTTCGTTTATCAACTTGTTCACTACTGATCTTGTTTCTTCTTCTGCTTGTTTGTGATTGAGTTTCAGGTACCAGCTCGACCATCAACTCGACCACCACTCGACCGTGTGCGTGCTCGAGCACCTGATCGAGTCAGAAGCCGGATACAAATAGACATCAGTTCCCAGTCAACTCGACCACCCACTCGAGCCAGCGCTCGACCGAGTGCCTGTCCGAGTCTGTACTCGACTCTGTTGATGCAAACAAGGTCCAAGGGTCCTCACAATCTTCAGAGACTCCTTGATCACATCAACAAACCACCAAGGGACCTGAGACAGCAGAAAACAAGGATCTATCAGGAACAAGAATAACAAGTGCTAATGGAGAATCAAGCTCAACAAGCTCCAAGAGCAAGAAACATTGGTGCTGGAGATGCACCAAACACACATAACCAGAGAGCTGGTATTGTGCCTCCTACTGTTGCCATGGTGGATTGATCTCAATGATTCAAGCCAACAAGTTCCATGGGTTGCCAATGGAGGATCTCCTGGACCACCTTGATGAATTTGATAGGATCTGTGGTCTCACTAAGATCAATGGAGTCAGTGAAGATGGCTTCAAGTTAAGGCTATTTCCATTCTCACTTGGAGATAAGGCTCACCTTTGGGAGAAGACTCTTCTTACTGGAGCAATAACCACATGGGATGCTTGCAAGAAAGCTTTCTTGGCCAAATTCTTTTCCAATGCTAGAACTGCTAGATTGAGAAATGAAATCTCTGGGTTTGCTCAAAGGAATAATGAGAGTTTTTGTGAAGCTTGGGAAAGGTTTAAAGGATTCCAGACTCAGTGTCCTCACCATGACTTCAGCAATGAGTCCCTTTTAAGCACTTTGTATAGAGGAGTGCTTCCCAAGATCAGAATGCTTCTTGACACAGCCTCAAATGGAAACTTCCTCAACAAAAATGTTGAAGAAGGCTGGGAGTTGGTTGAAAATCTTGCTCAATCAGATGGCAACTATAATGAGGACTATGACAGAACCATAAGGTCATCATCAACTGATCAAGAGGACAAGTACAAGAGGGATTTGAAGATGGTCAATGAGAAGCTTGACATGATCCTTCTTAGCCAACAAAAGTCTATTCACTTCATTGGTGAGGAAGAGGCTCCAGTTAAAGAAGGGGAGACTGAGTTTGCTGAGTTGTGCTACATGCAAAACTAAGGAGGATTCAAAGGCTACAACCAAGGAGGTTTCAAAAACAACAATCTCTCTTATAGGAGTACCAATGTGGCCAACCCTCAAGACCAAGTTTATCCACCTCAACAGCCTCCACAGCAACAAAACTACATCCCTAAACAACAACATCAAATGTTCCAGCCTCCATTGTGTCCCCCACCAGGGTTTCAGACTAACCAAGGCCAGGAACAAGACTTAAGGGCAATGATGCAACAATTGTTGATTGGGCAAACACAAGGAAAGATTGAGGAGGCCAAACAGTTTGCTGAGTTGAATCAAAGACTCACATCACAGTACAATGATCTAAACATGAAGTTTGAGGGTCTTAACTCAAGAGTGAAGTATATGGAGAGTAACATTGCCTCTACTTCAGCTCCTAAACCCAGCCAACTCCCTGGAAAAGCTGTTCAAAATCCAAGAGAGTTCACAGCCAAGGCCATTCAAGTTCATGAGGAAGAAGTCACTGAGGACAGTGAAGTCCAAGTTTGGGGGAATTTATCAGTTACTGAAGCCCCAAGTGACGTTTTTGCAAAGCAACTGGAGTTCGACATTGCACTCGACCAGGTACTCGAACAGCCACTCGACCGTGTGCATGCTCGAGTGGTTGATCGAGTTGCAGATACAGAAGCTGTTAAGCCTGCTAGATACATTCCTCCTGCTTACAAACCGCCTCTACCATTCCCAGGACGTTTCAAGGCTCAAAGGATAAGGGAATTGAGGGAGATCATTGAGAACAAGGAGAAGATAGCTTTGCAACAAGAGAAGGAGAAAGCCTTGAAGGAAGAGGTTGTTATTGAGAAGAAGGAAGTGATGGCTATACAAGAAGCTATCATTGCTTACCAAGAAGAAGAGAGAGGACCTGCTTTGGAACAGTATGCTCCATACCCTCTCTATCAGAATTTTTACTTGAGATGCCAAAGAAAAGGGCTCATGACCAAGATATGAAGGATTTGAAAGAGATTGGAAAAGCATTGTCCCAACAAAGCTTGAAGATCCAGGCTCATTCAACTTACCCTGTTCCATCAGCTACATGCACTTCAATAAGTGCCTTTGTGATTTAGGAGCTTCAGTGAGCTTGATGCCATATTCAGTGGCTGAGAAGTTAGGGTATAAAGACTTCAAGGATAGCAACTTCTATGTCAGTCTAGCAGATGGATCCAAGAGGGATGTGGTTGGAGTGATTGAAAACCTCCCTATCAAAATAGGAGAAGCAAGGATCCCAACTGATTTTGCAATCATGAGCATGGAACAAGAGCCTAAAGACCCTCTTATCTTGGGAAGACCATTCTTAGCTACAGTTGGGGCTGTTATTGATGTGAAGATGGGGACTGTCAAGCTCCACTTGACTGAAGACTTCACTATGAAGTTTGACATCAACAATCCCACTAATCTGCCTTCCAAATATGATCCACCTTACACTATAAAAAGAAAGGAGGATCATGAGGTCTCAAGTGAGGAAAGTGCTTCAAGGGGTAAGCTAACCTTTCAAGAAGATTTAGTGGAGAAGCTAAAGGGTTCAGTTCAAGTGCTAGCTGGTTTAGTGAAGGAACTTCAAGTTCAGCTCAACAAAAGGTCTTTGAAGAAGGCAAGACCAAAACTCAAGTTTAAGAAGAATGATGGTTCAAGTGTCAAGGAAGTAGTGATCAAGAAGGAACACCAAGGTTATCAAGCAGAACCAGGAGGGATTTTATCACCTCCTTGGTCTCTGAATCAAGCTTAATGAGCTATAAGAAGTCAAGCTTAGTGACTCTAAACAAGCTCACTAGGGAGGAAGTCCCTAAGGTATCCTTTGTAAAAATAGTTTATTTTCCTTGTAGTTTTGATGTGTTTTATTTTATTTTTGTGTTGGACAGGCTTTTTAGGAAGAATGTAGTTGGATAAAGAAAGATTTGGACTTGGAGAAGGAGACTCGCAAGCCCACTCGACCAAGGCCACAAGAGGTACTCGGCCGAGCTGGATACTAATTGAAGCCCATTTGATTCCCATTCTTCTAGAATGATCAAGTGGAGGGAAGAACAAGGAGAAAAATTTTGAAATTTCAAAATTGATCAAGGAGCTCGACCACGTGCTGGTCGAGTGTGGGGTCGAGTGGCAGCCAAAAGCAAGTCAAAGATTCCCAATTCAAATTTGAATGGTATGGACGCTCCACCTTGTCTCCTTGTCCCCTTAGCTTCTTTATAAAGTCCTTGCTCGATCCTATGCTTCTCACATTCTCTCATTTGCTCAAAATATTTAAATTCAAGCTTTAAAATCTCTTTCAAAGTTCATCTCTTGCTCAAGCTTTGTTCTTTCAAGTTTTTGGGTCACTAACCTATTAACTTTGCACTTTGAGTCTATTCCCTTCAAGTTTCTTTTGAAAATGTCTTCCAAGATAACCAAGAAGTCTCACCAAACCGCTGCAAGCTCCATGGAACGTCGTGATGCTGACCTTGAATCAAGAGGTGAAGCTGGGAGAGTCACTCGACGGACCACTCGATCGACCACTCGACTGAGTGGCGGTTCGAGCAGCCGGTCGAGCCAGGTGCCGCGTCCAAGGAGAGAGCAAGTTGAGGAAGATCCTGAGAGGACCGAAAGTGAGGAGGAAAGAGAGCCTACTCTCAATGAGTTTATGAGGAAACACAAGGCCAAGGGGAAGAGGCCAGCTGTTGAAGTTGAGCAAGAAGAAAGTGAAAGTGAGAGTGAGGAAGAAAGTGAAGAAGAAGAATTGATGGATGATGGAGAAGCTGAGTCTTGTGGGCTGACATAAAGGCAGCTTTATGATGCTTTCATGAGGATGGAGTTCTTGGAAACTAGGTATCCACACAAGGAGACCATGCAGAAGCTTGCTATTGATGAGGATGTAGAATATCTCTTTGAGAAGAGCAATCTCACCAAGTTTATGGGGCTTTGCATGGAGGGCTACAAAGAGGAGAGTTGTGAGTTCCTTGCCACTGTCAAGCTGCATACATATGCAAAGAAAAATCCTGAGTTTGGAGCTGGTCACATCACCTTCACAGTCAAGGAGAAGAGGCATGAGCTTTCAATAAAAAAGATAGCCAATGTGTTTGGATTTGAAGTTGGGAGCCATATGAGCTTGATGATACCAAGAGAGGAGCTCTACTCAGTTTGGGAAACCATTGGGGACAACAAGCTCTACTCATCCTCCAACTCCAAGAGCTCAAAGATAAGGAGCCCAGTCTTAAGGTACTTCCATAAAGCTCTTGCAAACACCTTCTTTGCACGGAAGGAAACTGGAAACATCAATGAGGGAGAGCTGAAGATGATTGACTTGGCTCTCAATGGAATCATCCTCAAGGCAAGAGATGGAACCATCATCCTTGGGAGCACTGTAGAGACTGATCTTGCAATGGTGCTCATTGACCACATGGTTTACTTGAGAAGTTGGGTAGGAAAGTTGGAAAACAAAGGGTCAAGAGGAGCACTTACCATTGGAGGCATCATCACTCCAATCCTTCAAGCTGCTAAAGTTCCACTTAGAGGAGAAAGTGTCTCACCAAGATGGATTGACTCAAGCTACCTCACTTCTACTCTCATCCTAGCCAAGGAAATGCATCAAGGGAACCACATTTTCAACTATGAGCTTCCAACACTTGGGAAAAAGCAACTCATATTGCCCAACCAAGAACTCACCACCATTCAAGAGGGAGCCAACATTGACTTTTGGCCAGCTGAGGAGCATTGGTTTGATGGAGTGGTTCAACCTAGAGTTGAGGAAGCTGGAAATGCACACGTAGATGATGGAGAGGAGCAGTTCTACTTTGAAGATTATGAGCCCCACCCAAGAGATAGTAGAGGAGTGAGGGAGAATGCCAAGAGGTTAACTCTTTTGCAAAAGTGGGGCAAGTGGCAAGGAAAGAGGTTTGATAAGCTGAAGAAGAAGGTGACCAACATGGCTAAGTCTATTAAAGGCTTAAAGAAGGAGATTGCTGAGCTGAAGAGTGGAAACTCATCTCCTAGCCATTCAAGCCCTTTGAGGAGAAGTAGCTCAACTAGAGCACTTTCAAGGGTTGCGAATCCTGTGGAACCAGCTAGGGCTTCAATGTATGAGCCAATTCAGAGGAAGAGGAGCTCAAGTACCCGAGAACAGCAGTTTTCGAGGCACTCGACCGGGTCACTCGAGGCCCCACTCGACCGAGCACCACTGACGCACTCGACCGAGTTCCAGCCCAGACAACCATATGGCTTCCCACCTCCAGCTGCTTATCCAGGTTACCCTCCCATCCCACCCCAATACTTCACGGATCCAGCACTCTACCACCAGTTCTACCAACAGTTCTCCCAGCAGCAAGGACAGAATTATGGCATCCGCAGTCCAGCTCGACCCCCCCCACTCAGACATGCACTCGACCGAGTCACGGTCGATCGCCATCGTCGAGCTGCCCCAATCCCCATCTCCAAGTCACTAACAAGACCCCAGCTACACCTTTGATAGCATGCAGGAGGATGTGGATAGTTTCTTCTACAATCCTTGAGGTAACACTATCACCTTTACATTGTAAATACCATTGCATTTCATATTATGTGTTTTGTTTTAAGTCTTGAATCCTCAAACAAATTTCTTTCACACAAAGGACTGTATGATTTAAGATTGGGGGAGGGTTTGAGATAGCATTTGACATTGTGTTTTGTTTTCTTATTTCAAATTTTTAGCATCATCATGTTAGTATTTGCATAGCATCTAAGACATAGAAAAACCCTAAAAATTTGAAATTTTTTTGCAAAAATCTTTATAAAAAAAGAGTGTTCATGTATTTTGCTTTGCATATTCAAGTATTTTGTTTATCATATAGGACTGCTTGCATTAGGGATCTATGATGAGTATTTCCTTGTTAGCTTGCTAGATTCACCAAACTAGGATCAATGCCCAAGTTAATAGTACTTTGATGCTAGTTGAGTGGTTAGAAGCATAAGATTGAACCAAACATTGAATTCCTGCATTGCATTTGGTCTAAATTGAAGCATGTTGTGATTTGATGCCATTTCCTATCTATAAGAACCTAATATTGACTTTCAATTATCAATGTGTGCATTGCTTTAAACTCATGGATACCATATACATATTTGGATCATCTTTCTCCTTTTTACCACTCTTGTTGATCCAAGTAGCTGATTTCCTCATTAAGAATCAGTTTCCCCTACCCTTAACCAACCCTTCTTTCAAGCCATGTTTATTCTTGAGTGTGTGAGGCCTATTTTTGGGATTGAGCTTGGTAGAAAGTGTTAGGTTTGAACTGACAAGAGTAAAGCCTTGTGTAGTTCTAGTTTGCATTTTTCAAACTAGATAGGACTAGGTGGTTCATTTGTTGGGTTTGGGACTTGGTAGTTAAAGAAAGAAAAGAGAAAAAAAAAAAAAAAAAAAAAAAAGAGGAAGAGAAAAAGGGTAGAATCTTTAAAAGGAGAGTGTGTTTAAGTAAAAGCTAAAATCTAGTGAAAGGATGGGAAGTAAAAAAAATAAAATTGTTAAAGATGGTTCTAGTTAAAGAAAAGAAAAGAAAGAAAAGAAAAGTCTAGCAAAAAGCTTGTATGTCTTAAGAATAAGAAGAAAAGAGAACCATAGCAAATAAGTAAGAATCCCCCATCCCACTAGAAAGATCAAATAAGAAACCTCTCCTAAGACTTGAAAACCAAAAGAGAAAAGGGTGAAAGAGAAAAGAAGAAGTTAAAGGGTAGCACTAGGATCATTTGGGTTTAGATTGCTAGGATAAACACTTGGGGTACCTTTGGGTAGACAAGGTTTTATTCTTGTATGTGTCTAGGTGTTCTTACCTTTAGCATTCTTCTAAAGCTCAATCCATTTTTTATGAGAGAACCTTGATATTGATAAGCGCCACTCTAAAAAGAGACCATCGTTGTCTCAAAGCCTTTACCTCCAAGCCAAATGAGTTTAAGCATTGCATAGAATTGATTCATGTTCTTGATTAATGAATGTTAAAGGAAATGGTTGATTTGAATGCATGTGGATATCTAAGGCTCAAATCAGTAAAGGTTGTGATATGCTTGTCTAAAGTCTTTAAGTACAGCTCATTCAACTTGCATCATAGTACTAGTAACTTGGACATTGATTCTAGATGGTCTATTTGCAAGCTTTAGGAGCTGAGATCCCACTTTCAAACCTCACTTACCTTCTTATGTCTTGCTTATTTGCTTGAGGGCAAGCAAAGACTAAGTTTGGGGGTGTTGATGTTCATATATTTTACCCTGTTTTCCCTTAGTATATTCACATCTTTTGCATCTTTTGCTATCCATTTTCACCATTATTGCATAGCTTTAGGACTAATCATGCATTAGAGTTTAGTTGCATTGCATTTGCATCTTTTCATGCATAAACAGGTGATTTTGAAGCTTAAGGAGCATGGAAGCAATGCTGAGGAAGAAGTGAAGCAATCATGAAGGGAAATCAAGAGAGTTAAGGCTGAAATAACAAGGTCCGGAGTCCAACTCAACCGCACACTCGACCAGACACTCGACCGTGTGCTGAGGAGGACTCGACCGAGTGGAGAATGCACGAGAGAAGCCAGCTCGACCTGCCACTCGACCGAGCACAGGTAGAGTTGACCGAGCCGTTGACTATTTTGTCTTTTAGCATTTTTAGGGCTTCCACTCCCCTCCTATATAAAGCCTTGTACCTGCAGCCACAAAAGAATCCAGCTTTTTAGATATTCTCTAAACCTAGTATTTACCCCTTTTTGGGATTTATTCTTTTTGCTTTTTATTTTCCTAGATCTTGTACTTGAAAAAGACTAAATTCTTCAATATTGTTAGTTTAATAACTTTCTTAATATTGAGAATTCAAGTTTCATTTCTTTTTCAGTATTGTAGATCTTTGTTTCATCTTTCTAATGATGCAAGTTTCAATCTTTTCTGGGTTTATGATTTTGATGTTCATCATGTGTTCTTGTGAGTAGTAGCTTAGGATCTAGAGGATGGGTTAGGCTGGGCTGTGAATGAGGTTTGTTTGGCTTGATCAAGCTTGATTGTTGTAGATCTCTTCTAGGGTAGATGTTCTTAATGCTGATCCTATATCTGAGAGGGTAGGATCTGATTTCAAGCATCTTAGCATCACACCAATGTTTAAGAGGCATAGATAAGGCTAGATCTAGAGCTTACCATCTTGCTTGCTAAGAGATTAGAGGTTTTGTTTGGTATGAGACATATTTCTTACTGCCTGCTTGTGTAGATTCTTTACTATATGAGAGCAAGTCTAGAAATGCATAGGTTTGATTGTTTCTTGACCATGAGAGTGGGAGAAGCTTGTCTTAGATGCATATGTCTAGAGATTAGCTCATGTTGTTTGAGATTTGTTGATCAAGTTAGATAGCCTCAATCATTAGTCCAGCCCATGAATCCCTCCTCAAGTCCTTCCTTGTTTATTGATTTTACAGTTTTAATCTTGTTGCTTGAAGTTTGATTCGTCTTTGCATTACTCTGTTTTTATTGCATTGCTCTGTTTCTGCGTTTAGTCTAGCTCGACCACTCACTCGACCTACACTCGGTCGAGTGCTGCCTCGAGTTCATCCCCAGAACTCTTGTTTATGCTTTGTGACTGTCTTGTTTCATTCTATTTGCATTTCTGTTGCATTTACTTAGCATCTTGTTCATTACTTGTCTTGCATTAGTCCTTTAGCATAGTTTCTACTTCTGTTGGTTGCATCATTACTGTCATAATCATCTTGTTTCATTTGCATTTAGTTCATAGTTCTTATAGTTTACTTTCTGCACTTTGCATCATAGGATTGTTAGTGACAAACATCCTTTACATCTGGCTTAAATTAGATCTTTATGCATATCTTGATTGTTCACAAACACTCAGATTAGATTGACACCTCTTATACTGCAACTGCATAAGGGAATTGAAACACCTTGCCATCCATCCATTCTTTGCATACATTCATCATCGTCCATCTTTCACCACCATCAAACACTGTTTCAGTCATTTCAGTTTTAGATGATATATGGAGTTTGCAGCTACTCATAGAGAAGAAGAAAAGGCAACAAGTGAAAAGTGACGGAAAAAGATTGCACAAGCTAATGATATTTCAGAAGGCATATAGAATGAGGAAATCCTGTTGTGGGCAATCTATTCTTACCAATTGAAGGATAAAGCGGATTGCATTTAACTCCAGATGGCAAGGTTCTATCGTAGCTACAGATTACATGAGAGGATGAACATTCTTGACACACTTTCTCATCGATCTTCACCTTCACCTCAAATCCTTTTCTTGAAAAACTTTCCAAAATTTGCATATCCAACTTTTTCTCTTTTTGAAGTAAACTCATAGGAACCTTCACAGCGAAAAAAGAAAGGCAGGTCTCATTATATATATGGTCTCGAGACACGAAGGTCTTATGAAATGGACACAAAAGGAAGACAATATTCTGTATATTGAACATAGTTGAGTACATAGCTTATATAAGCCAAGAGAGAATCGCAGGTCATAAATACAAAGATATGTGCTATCATTCAGTTGAAGTAATTACATAATTGATAATCCCTAAACATGTGGGATATGATTATATACGATATCCCAATACCCTCCCTCAAACTGGAGCATGGAGATTGCATATGCCTAGTTTGCTATGGAAGAACTCAAAAGAAGGATCTCCTAGTGGTTTTGTAAAAATATCAGCCAGTTGAGAAGCAAAATCAACATGAACTGGAGTAATTATAGCTTGTTGAATCTTTTCACGAACGAAATGGCAATCATTTTCAATGTGTTTCGTTCGTTCGTGAAAGACCGGATTTGTAGCAATGTTGATGGCAGCCTTGCTGTCACAGAATACGCGCATTGGTCGATCATGTTTGACACCGAGATCCAAAAGCATACGCTTCATCCAACGAAACTCTTTTGTGAGAAAAGCCATTTCACGATATTCGGCTTCAGCTGAAGAGAGACTTACAGTATCCTGCTTTTTAGTCTTCCACGAGATGGGGGAATCACCAACTTGGACAAAGTAACCCGTGACTGAACCACGTGTAAGCGGACAGCTCAATAACCCGAATCACACCATCCTGAAATTTGAAAATTATGCTTTGCTCGAATAAGAATACCTTGGCCGCTGTCCCTTTAAGATAACAAATAACTCGTAAAGCAGCGTGCCAGTATTCTGCACGTGGCTGATGCATGAATTGCGATAAAACATGAACACTATAAGTTAAGTCATGGCGAGTGGCAACGAGATAGATCAACCGACCAATCAATCTGCGATACCGTTCCGGGTCTGTGAGAATTGGAGATTTGGAGAGAGCAAGCTTGTGGTTATGCTCCAATGGAAAATTGTCTGGTTTGGCGCCGAGTAGACCCATGTGAGAAACAATCACGAGTGTGTGCTTACCCTGACTGAGATAGAACCCATAACGGCTGCGAGAAACTTCGATCCCCAGAAAGTATTTCAAGGCGCCCAAATCTTTCATCTTGAAACAAGAAGATAAATAATTTTTGAAAATTTGCAACGCTGCCTCTGAAATACTCGATACTGTCATATCATCCACATAAATCAGAATGTTCATTTGAACCCAACGCTTGGCAAAAGTAAAAGATGAGTAATCCGAAAGAGACTGCACAAACCCGTATTGACAGAAAGAGGTAGTCAACTTTTTGAACCAACACCTTGGGGCCTGCTTGAGACCGCACAAGGATTTCCGAAGGCGACAAACCTTCTTGGCATCAGCAACATGATAGCCAGGAGGAGGTTTCATGTACACTTCTTCATTCAAATCAACATGTAAAAAAGCGTTGTGCCCATCCATTTAATGCACCACCCATTGATTTCCCGCTGCAACCTCAAGAAATAATCGAACAGTTTTCATTTTTGGGCATGGTAGAGAAGAAGACCACAAAGAATCACCTTTGTCATCTCGTGTGGTGTTGATGTCGGGATCCGAAGGAGAGGAAAACGGAAAAATATCCTCGAAAAACTGAACATCCCGTGAGACAAAAAAAAATATTTTTGTCAATATCATACAGCCTCCATGCCTTTTTGCCATAAGGATACCCAACAAAAACATATTTACGACTTCGAGAGGCAAACTTATTACCTTTGTGTGATGGATCATTAGCATAACAAAGACTGCCAAAGATTCGGTAATGATCATAAGGAGGAGGAGTGTTATGAATCCGCTCATAGGGTGTTGAACCATGCAGAACAGAACTTGGAGTACGGTTGATCAAATATGCTGTCGTTAACACACATTCACCCCAAAAACTAATTGGCAAGTGAGCTTGAAAGCGAAGTGCTCTTGCAATATTGAGAATATGGCGATGCTTGTGTTCGACGCGACCATTCTGCTGCGGCGTTCCGACACAAGACATTTCATGGATGATGCAGTGGGAACAGAAAAAACTGGCCAGGACTGTAAATTCTGTGCCGTTATCACTTCTGATACGTTCGACTTGTTTGTTGAACTGACGTTCAGCTAGGGAGATCAGATTTTTGAGATTTGTGGCTGTCTCTGTTTTATAAACTTGAAGATACAACCAAAGACTTCGTGAATAGTCATCAACGATGGTAAGAAAATAACTGGCACCACTATGAGAAGGAGTCTTATACGTCCCCCATAAGTCGACATGAATCAATTCAAAAATAGATGAAGTTTTATTGCTGCTCAAAGGAAAGGAAGTTCTTGTTTGCTTAGCGCGGAGACAAACATCACACGCCTTATTAGAAATTTCAGAAACAACAGAAACATCAATATTGGAAAGAGAACCAACGACCCTTGCAGAAGGATGACCCAATCTCTTATGCCACAGCTCATGCAACTTCTCGTCCCGAGATAACACTGTTGCGGCTAACTCCATTCTGCAAAAGGTGAAGGTGCCACAATCACGCTTCCCAGCACCAATCATCATCCTCTAGGCACGGTCAGCCATTTGAACAACACAACCATTTTCATCCTTTAATTTCCCAACGAAAATCATATTCGAATGAAACCCCTCAACATAAAAAACTGATTTTAACTCTAAATGTGCACCCAATATCACAATACCTTCCTGAACCGAAAGAAGTTGACGACCATCGGCGAGAATAACCAACACAGGTTTTTCCATGGTGCGCACATTGGTGAGAAGATCAAAGTGACCAGTAAGATGGTGAGAAGCACCAGAATCCATAATCCAAGAAAGATGAGAGGACTTACCGGAAAGTTTTTCAGTGCTAGTGCTTCCGCCACTATTGAGAAGTTTAACAAGACATTTCCACTACATATCGTTCAGACCAGTTACCGCATCCCTATCTTTGTCAGTGATGACATGGTTAGCACTTTCAACGGGCGAGGGAGTATAGGTAGAGACGGCATTGGCATAGGAGACAACACCACAATCACAACCACGGTTACGGGACCCGGGGACACCACGACCTCGAGAAGCGGACGTGCGAGAGCGCACACGATCACCCCATCACTTGGGATAACCAATAATACCATAGCAGCTCTCGGATGCATGACCAGCACAATCACAATTTTAGCAGAACAAATTTGTCCTTGTCATCACGACAAAACGGTGACCTTGCGTGAACACCAAAAGCACTAACCTCCTGAGAGAGCTCAGTAGCGGTGGTGCCATTGCATACAAGATCTTCTTCTTGACAAACGATTTTGTACACCTCCTCAAGAGGTTGAATGGGCACCCGAGAAACCAAGCTAGAATGCACAGTATGAAACGAGGAATCATCGAGACCAAAGAGGAACTGGTGCACTTTGTCTTCATCACGATCCTTCTCATGGAGATCGATGAGATTACACTCACATTTTCCACACTTGCAGATACGCAGAGGACGATATACAGTTATGCTATCCGAAATCCGAGTAAGTTTGCCAAAATAGGTTTCAATCGCAAGCCCCCGCTGCTTGCAACAAGCCAACTCCGATTTGAGTTGCTGGATCTTCGGTCCATTCATGACAGCAAAACGTTTGAGGTTATCCCAAAGGTCCTTCGCAACATCACGGTGAGAGATGTTGGAACGCAAGGAGGGATCGATGGACATCTTGATCCAAGACACAAGAAGAGCTTGGATTGTCCACCAATCTTCGAGATCGGAAGATCCCTTAGCTGAACGGGGAATGGTTCCGTCAAGAAAACCAAACTTATTCCTTGAGAGCAAAGCAGTCTTCATATCACAAGCCCATTCGTCATAGTTCATGCCCAACAGCAACGAATGCGAAATCACGGCGCCAGGATTATCAGCGGCTGTCAAGACGTACGGAGAAATCGTGCGACGAACCTCCGTGGTAGTCGGTGTTGTTGTCGGGATCATCATTGTTGAGGTCGGTGTTCTCGGGTTTGGTGTTGTCGGGGTCGTCGTAGGTGGCATCGAGTTCAAAGACGCGTTAGACACTGGAAATTTTTTTTTTCTAGATTTGTGTTTCAGGCTCGGATACCATGAAATGGACACAAAAGGAAGACAATATTCTGTATATTGAACATAGTTGAGTACATAGCTTATATAAGCCAAGAGAGAATTGCAGGTCATAAATACAAAAATATGTGCCATTAATCAGGTGAAGTAATTACATAACTGATAATCCCTAAACATGTGGGATATGATTATATACGGTATCCCAATATCTTACCTATTTCAGGACATGTATAACTCGAACGGTGAGGAGAAAGAAGTTGTGAACGGTATAATGTAACGCTCTTGTAGTTTTGGGAAAGGTTGAAAAGCTTTGGAGGCAAGGTTTCATTGGTAAATATAGAGGAGCAAAAAGGATCTTGCAGCAGCTCTAGACTGACAAGTCTAAGAGTGTAGGATGTTTGATTTATATGGAGAACATGGTACAGATGGTCTGAGATGAGAAAAGAAGTGGTGTTTTTATAGCAGTGAAGCTCCAGTAATGGATAACCGCAATGTTTGTTACGATCCCCTCCCCAGAAAGGGAAATCGGCAGTAATGTTCCCACATTGAAAAAGAGTCTCACACCTACTTGAAGTAGAAAGAAGAGGGTGAAATAAGGAGAAAATGAACAAGTATATCAGGCAAGAAGTGGGGAGATAGTACATGATCAGTTTGATCTACGAATCGACTCTCTTGTATTGTGAGGAAACAAAGAGAAAGAGAGATTAATACTTAGAAACAATGAAGGTTGTGAAGGACCAAGAAAAGTTGCAGAGAGGCTTGGAGTCTTCTATTATCACTTGTATTTATTAGTTGACTCATAAAAACGGAACTAAGATATTAGAGATATTGGTCATTGTGTGTGGCCATTTTTTCCCAAAGACTTTTCTTGGAATTTAAGGGGGTGTTATTGGATGATGGTTTTTAAAGGAATTTGATGTATTTATAAATCAGGTGTTATTCAATTATGCATTTTGAAAAATCCATTAAAATCTAGTGTTATTCAATATTTACTGGATTTTGTGTGATTTTGGATTTCAACGTACTTCGCTTCTAAAATATGAACAAACACAATACCACACTTTTATCAAGCATTTCATTTTTCTCTCCTCTCTCTAGATGATCTCTAACCTTTAACATATTATTTTTTGGTTTTTTTTTTCTCAATCCTTTTATATAATCATACTTATTCATCATCAAATCTCTGTTATTTTTGAGAACTTTTTTGTGTGTTTTTAACTTTTTTTTTTCTAGGTTCATGATCTGTAACTTTTTTTTTTTTTTATAATATAATCACACTTTTTTTTCTGGGTTCAATATCTCTTTTTCCTCCACAAAGCATATGTTTATAATCACAATTATTCATCAGATCTGTGTTATTTTTGAAATTTTTTTTGTTCTTTTACTTTTTTTTTCTGGGTTCATGTTACCATTTTTTTTCTGGATTCAATATAAAAGTCTGGGTGTTGTTAATTTAATATGGTTTTGGTGTATAATACAATTTATGAATAATTTTTTTTTCTTCTATAAATAACTTTTAAAAAATCCATTACAATCACCAAAAATACATTATCAATGACTTTCAAATCTACCTTATATGCATTATAAAATCCACACAAATACATAAGACTTTTAAATCCACTAATGTCCTACATCAATTAAAATCCATTAAAATCTTTAATCCAATAACATCCCCTAAGTCTGTAGTGGGAATGAGATTATAAGAAAGCTACTCGCCGATAATGGGTCAGCTTATACCATTTACTAGGCCTGGGCCAGACCCGGAGCCTGCTACTATATCTAGATCGAGCCGTACTATTAAGTTAGAAGATGAAACCTGCAAGGACATTCCCATCGGTCAACCCATCAAAATTAAGATCCTATATTAATTTTATTAATATTTTAATGTAATACTATTGTCTAATTTAATTGAGCAATCAGATTATAACAGATTAGTAAGAGAGAGTCTATTAGTGTCTCAATACGTCTACTGTGAGACACAAAATACGTCTACTCTGAGACACAAAATCTTTCTATCTCCTTACTTTTTAATTTTTGTTTATTTTTTTTATTAAAAAGAGAGACATCATCGAATGTGCAATGGACTTGCACTAAGGGTTCACAATTTTGATGGTCTCTATCGTACCTACAAGCTTGTAAAAATTATGTTGTAAATGTAAATTGGTCAGTCAAGCTTGCCGTAGTTATAAGTTACTAGTTACTAGAACATCTTTTCTAATCGAACAAAACAATTCTCTCTGTCCCGAATATCGAGAAACCAGAAAGCCTAGTCTGCTCCGACGCCGGTGAAGCTTTGGCTTGCCGGCGTCGGGATCTTGAATCCCTCCTTATTTCTGTTTATATGCTGTGCTCTCTTTTAACTCCTTTTTGGCTCTTATCTTGGTTTCGAAAACCCGCTCAAACCTTATCTACCCCGCCACCGAGCTGCAAATTCCGAGTCTCTTCCGGAGTTAAACGGTGGGGGAGTCCATCGACGACCCTTTCTCCAACTCAAACCCTTTTCCCAAACCCTAGATTGAAACAAATAAATTTGGTGCATCCTCAAGTCCTCAGATCCGAGTTAATTCCTCCCTTGGCTGAAGTTTCTCTCCGTCCGGTGAAAGTGTCGACGGTAACGGCGCTGCCGCGTCTTGGTTAGAGTGCTCTTGGCTGCAAAAAATGGAGACGATACCGAAGAGGACACCTCTGCTCTCCACCGAACGCTTCTGTGCCTCGACGACTTTGAGTTTCAGATAGTCGCTGCCCCCTCCCTCACCGGTGCTAAGTGGATCCAGGCTTGCGCCGCCACATTACCGCCTCCCACTGCTCAGCCTTTGAGGAACTAGGGTTCCCTCTGATGGATCTTTGGTCACAGTTAGGCCCATTACCCATCTTTCGGCCCATTACCAAAAGAAGTTATCTATGCTATCAAATTTTAAGGCACAAGTCTGTGTTTTCCTCTTCTATTCCAACGACATTTCTCGAAAATCTTTTCTCTACTCTCTATGGCGGAACCGAGTTGAGTTGTGGATTGATTGTGCTGAGTTGGTCTTGGATCCATTATCTTGAAATCTTGCTGCCGTGTTTATCTTTGGTATGGCTTTGTGAATGTCTAAACTTGCTAGCTCCCTTTCGACAGTTTGATTCTGGCTGTAGAGCTTCCCTACCCAGATCCGTTTCTATTAGTTTTATGTCAAGCTCATCTTTAGTACTGGTTGTTTCTGCTTGGTCAATACGAGGTCTCCTCGGTAGTAGAACATTGGTTTCTTCTGAATGGCTTGGAGAACGTTTATGTCGATGCCAGGGTAATAGTTTTGTTTGGAGATCTGCAATGTTGTGTTTTAATGTTGACTTTGAGCAGAAAGTCTCTGTGACTTTGATGCTTGTACCCATTGCCCCCAGATGTCACCTACCGCCACAAGATCGAATGCTTGGGTCTGTTTCTTTGCTTCAGGGACAAACCGATTACAAGCTTTGTGTGGAATTCCTTGACCTCCATGGCCATGAGCTTCATGTGAGGGAGGACCCACCTGCTTTGTTACGGTTTGACACCCATCTCTTGCGAACCCCAATTGTAGCTTCATCTAGTATCATGAGGTATGTTTCTAAAAGCTTAAAGGACTTTGATCCAAGGCTATTGAACCCTCTCATGTATTTGGCGAGAAGGTCTCTACGTGCTCCCCCCGTGGAGCTCTCTTTTACAAACTCGATTGCGTTATCCGCTAGAGTTAACTATCACCACCAGCTGGTCGAGGATTTCGTGAAGTCTAGCTTCAAAGATGAATCCACTTTGGTCCCAATAGATTCTTCAAATCCCTTTGAAAAACTCATGGAACCCTTATCTGTATTTTCTTTTGCTTATCTTAAATCATGTTGTATGAACTCACCTCTTTTGAGGTTTTAGGTTGAATGAAAGTTCTTGTTGTCCAAAAAAAAAAAAAAGTTATAAGTTGCTCAAATTTTCTAACTCAAAATTAGTATTTCATTGTAAGCGGTTGTAAGGTCTATTTATATAAATTTCTCTCGAGTGCTAAATTTTATGGTTTATTGTTACTCTTACAAATATGTAAGAGGAGATGCAGAAGGAACAAAAGTAAAATAGCAAAACAATTTAATTAGGAGCCTTTCTCAAAACTTTAGATTCATCATTTTGATGCATGCATAACTTTCATTTTGTTTGTTTTGATGTTGTGCATGAAGCAGGTGATCATAGTGCACTCTCTCTAGTTAATATACAAGGGATAACATGTTTTTTTTTTTTTTTTTTGGAAACCAGGGATAACATGGTTTGAATATAAGAATATTACATTTTGAAAATCATATTAAAAAACAATCTAATTATGTAGATGGTATATTAAATTGATGAATGCATTTTGCTGCTTTCGTATCCCGATGTATCCTCCGAAAGCGTAGAAGATTCTTCAAAAGGTGCTGATGGAATTTGGAAAACAGGCCTTGGAGGGACTTCAATAGCATCAAGGTTTCCTTCCATCATCTCAACAACTCTGTTCATCGCTGGACGATCTGATGGGGAACATTGAATACACCACAAACCCACCAGTGTCATCTTCTTGATTATCTCCTCATCTTCACAGTTGATTCCATTGTCGACAAACCTTCCAATGTCTCCCTTCTCAAGATCCTTGTATACCCATTCCGGAAAGTACATTGAGCTTGTGTTCGATGCAGAGTTTTGAGTAGGTCTTTCTTTATTCCTTGTTGCTCCTATCATCTCAAGGACCAACATTCCGTAGCTATACACGTCTGACTTGTGGGAAACTCTACCGTACATTTTTGAAAACAGTTCAGGTGCAATGTATCCTATTGTACCTCTTGTGTCTAGCAATGACAAGATGCTCTCTTTCTTCTCACAAAGCTTAGCAAGGCCAAAGTCTGAAACTTTGGGGCAAAGATTGTCGTCAAGTAGTACATTCTGAGGTTTAATATCAAAATGTACAATCCTTGTTTTGCAGCCATGGTGCAAGTACTCTAAACCACTAGCAACTCCAAGCGCAATTCTTGAAAGTGTTGTATAATCTATATCCATTTTGGTCTTGTCTGAGAGGAACTTATCAAGACACCCATTTTCCAGAAATTCATAAATAATTGCTCTCTTGGAACCTTCAGAGCAGAATCCTAACAGGGTAACAATGTTGACATGAGAAGTTTGACTCATGCTTGCAACTTCATTGATGAAGTCTTCACCATTAGCACCCTTTATGTCTTTCAAAACCTTAACTGCAACAAAACGTCCATCACAAAGGGTTCCTTTATAGACAATTCCAAATCCCCCGCTCCCAATCTGTTCCGCGAATGACTTTGTAATTCTCTTCACTTGTGCATAACTATACTGCTTCAGTGGAATCAGTGCATTGAGTCTTGGTTGTGGAAGTGTCTTGAGGTTTTGTTGACCAAGATCATGCGATGTTCTCCTCTTTCGAAGAAGTAGGTGAAACAACGTAAAAACCATGACCATGAACAAAATAACACCTACTCCTGAACCTATTGTAAGAAAAAAACAAAAAAATCATCTCCACAAGATCAAAAAATTCAGAAACAAATCAGGTATACTTTAGGAATAGGGGAAGGTTAAGCACCTATTATTTTTGCCCCAGCTCCATGAGAGATTCCTGCATCAATGGAACGACACCAAATGAACTCATTACCTAAGTGGTATTCATATTAAAAAAAACATTAGGAAACTATAAGCAAGAAATGGTACCAATTTTTTTTGAACCGCAAGTACCATTACGAGGTTCATCTACACAATAACAGATGAATCCACTTGAGCTCTTATTATATCCACAAGCACCCCCGGAACCTATGCACATCTGACATTCTTGGTTAAGTCCAAGCTCAAAACCATCTTCAAGAGCGTTTTTTAGTTTAACTGTAGTCGGACTTGTCTGTAGTGTGTCGAGGGAAGGTCCAGATGCGGGAACAGTAACGTTTCTTTCGCAAAATCTCTTGAAGTCGTTTAAAGATGAACTGATCCCTTGAAGTAGAGGAGACGAGAGGTTTCTCGTCACATAGTAATTTCTTTTGAGAGTAGTCTTATCAATCGGACAACCAAGCATGCCACCATAAGTATAAACCACCCGTGAAACGTCACAGCCGTAAAAAATTGTTATCAAGTCGGTGTTGGGAGCAAATGAAAGGATGTTTTCCACGAAGGGAACATTTAAAGGAGCAGAGGGACAAAGATCGTTGATAAGGTCGGATCTGGCTAGTCTTATGGTACCAGAGATATAATTAGCGTCCAAGATTCTGAACGTTACAGAGGAGAAGCTAACCTCTGCAAATCTTGCGCTGCATTCGAGCTTGAACTCTGGGTGGCCGCACTCTTCTCTGCCAGGAATCCAGAATGGGTACAAGAGACCGTTCTGATTACCGCATTTAATCGGTTGACTGCAGTGACTATGACGATCATTTGATGAGAAAATACAAGATGGGATAACAAAGAGCATCCATATGATTCTAAGGAACATAGATTTTCTTGGGACTAAAAACAGATTGATCATTTTGCTGCAAGTGAAAGAAAAAAGAAAGAAAGAAAATGCTGAAAGAAGAAACAAAATGAAGCGTCTTGGTGAAGGTCTTATTTACTGTTAGAAAGAAAGATAGAGATAAGAAGCCAGTGGAAACAAGACAATATAGCTCACGAAGGACAAGGACAAGTCAAGGAAGGCTAGTGAGTCACTATTAGTGATTTAGTGACAAACACAAATACACGAAAAGGTACGTTTTGGTCATTAGTGTGGGATTATAATATAATATATTAAATTCGTGAACAATAAACAGTACTATACATACTTAGTTAATTAGGAAAACGATTATATAAAGGGTGAAAAGAAAAAATGCTCATTTTTTCCATCCACATTTTAAAGGGTATTCTTTTTTTTTGGTAAAAAAAACTACTTTACCCTTGTTGAAGGAAACATAATTTGTTTCACTTCACCGCGCTTCTCTCTTTCTTCCTCAACTGACGATTCTCGATTCTTCTTCACATCGTTTATCGGCGATTTTCGATCCTTCTTCGCGGCGATTCTGCGCTTTCGTCTCTCGTACACGTAATTCCCGACATCGATTCCGGTTCTATCGCAGGCAGGTTTCTTCTTTCTTTGTTTCTTTCTGGGTTTATCAATTTGGACTATCGCTATCAATTTGGAATATCGCTTTTTAAAATTTAGGGCTTTTAGATTTCTTTGATATCGATTTGGAATTTGTAAACTCTTGGATTTATGTTCTCGTAAAACAGTTTTTAAAAGCCCCTTCAGTTTCTTTGATATCGATCCAGATTCAGATCTGACGCATTTAGATCGATAATTGTGTTTGATATGGATTTGAAATTAGTAAAGTCTTGTAAATTTGGATTTTTGTTATCTCTTGTAAAACACTTTTTAAAAAGTCCCTGTTAAACCATTTGATATCAATTTTCAGATCGGTCAGAGTTGAATTATGTCGATAAAGTGTGTTGATAAGACGACTTTAGATCGATAACGTGTGATGTTGATTTTTAAAAACCCTTTTAAATCTCTTGTAAATCCGTTGAAAAGTCTAATTAAGTGTGTTTCTTTAACAAATGGCATCAAGTGATTTTGAAGCCCTTGCACTACCAGAACCAATATATGATTTGGGTTTTGAGCCAATTGTTGGAGCAAACATATGTTAACACTCGGACTTAAGCCTAGTTGCCAAAGTTAAAGATGCTTTAGGAAAAGCATCTTTCACAAAGCTTCAATCTTCCTTCCTTGGGCCTATCATCAAATTTTCTGGGAAATTATTCCACTACTTGATGCTGAGAAGGCTGAAGACAAGAGGGAGAAACTTATGGTTTACAGTCGACATGCAACCTCTTCGGTTCTCCATGAGAGAGTTCTTCCTTACAACAGGTAATTATAAAGTGTTTGCAATGGTTTTAAAAACCTTTCAATGGTTTTTTAAAACCCTTTTAAAACCTTTTAAAACCCTTTTAAATTTTAAAATTGTTAAAAACCCGTTAAAACCCTTTTAAAACTCTTTTAAAACTCTTTTAAAAACTCTTTTAAAACCCTTTTAAAACTTATTTATTAGGGTTTAAAACCTTTTAAAACTATTGTAAAAGGGATTTTCCCGTTTTAGAAGTTTTAAAACCCTTTTAAAACCCTTTTATATTAGGCAAGTTTGAACAAACTAACATCATTGTTTTATTAAACATAGGGATTCAATGCGAACATATTCATAGAGAACCAAGGAATAACGGCAAAGATCCAATTAGTGAACCATATTCTTGGGCGGTGAGAGGAGATTACACTTTAACTCAACTTCAATATCGACTATTTAATGAACCAGAAGAGGGTGAAGAACCTTTGGATGACAAGGAAAAGGAATGCCTCGCTGCAGTGGTATTAACAGAAGGTATTTTGATGACACCATATTCATTAGAGAAGATACCTCTGTCTAGGCTTAAGCATGCATCGGATTTCGCGATGTATACAGCCCAACCATGGGGCAAGGAAGCGTATAACATTCTCGCCACATGCATTCAGAAATTCGATAAAGATTCTTGGTCAAAAGGTCAGTATAGTGTCAAGGTATTTCTCTTGGCATTATATATATGGGCCTTGAGGAGAAAATTATGAAGTGTTTCAAAAAAAAAAAAACATAGAGATAAGTTATTGACGAGAAAATTTGGGGAATTTTACCTGATCAATATATATAATTATATATGTAGTACACATAATGGGTGTACTCGAGAACAATTAATTTAATAATTGCTATTAATTATTACCATTGTTAAAGTGGTAATTTACCCATCATAGAGAATCTAATTGCATAAATTTTTAATAATTGTTCTGTTGTTCCGTTACCTATTCTATTCTGATGATTTTCCTACCCATTTAATAATTATATAGACATGCTGTTTACTATAATACCTTGAATTAAGTAAACAACATCATAATATAAAGAATGTGTCAAGACTTGGTCACGGGTCAAGACTTCTTTCCTGTCATTATGATAATGACCCGCGCTGATCAAGTTTAAAAATTTTGGAATCGATTTCTAAATATGCAAAGAGAAGAGGAGAAGATTTTCGGCTGCCTCCAATACTCGGGTTGAAAAAAAAAGAACAAAAGTTATTCTCTAAATTCGTAATACTTCTTCACCTCTTAGAATTCAATTACATCACCTGCTAATTTATATACGTATATAGTCCATCATATGTATTTATTTATACACAAAAATAGTTAGGACATTCATATGTAAATAACAAAATGTACAAATAATAATAATTTTCAATTAAAAATAAAGCTAAGTTGAACTTAGAATTTAACTTTTATTCTATAATATATATATATATATATATATATATATATAAATTATTAATAAATGATAATACTACAAAATATTAACAGGTATTTACAGATCGGATAACAAAACGGGTAATGAGACAGATAACGACACTGGTATCAAAAATTAAATTAATACATAATACAGGTTACGGCTACCCTAAAGTTACAAATAATATAATTATAATATCCTTCACTCGACCCTAAAGTTACGGCTACCCTTTTTTGGGACGGATACGAACCGAATAACGGGTCAAATACAGGTTACGGTATTAGTTTCCAGGCTTACCTGTTAGTAGTTTAATATGACTCAAAACTCACCATATAATATTATATTATATAACATGTAAATAAATGATACAACATAATCATAATCTTAACAAATAAAAACAAATAACGAAATAAAAAAAATTTCCCGCGCCACTAACACGGATGATTATCTAGTATACATATATATATATATATCTTAGTCTTATTAGCACTAGAACCGCTACTTCAGCATAATATGTTTTTTTAAAAAAAAGATAGGAAATGATAGTGATGCATTTATAAGAAACTTACCAGTTACTTGATGGAGTGGAATGCATTTAAATTCATATGGAATTTTTTTTCTTATTGAAGCTACAGAAACCATGAGAGGATGAACATTTTTGACACGCCTTCTTATCAATCTTCACCTTCACTTCATATCCTTGTTGAAAGCTTTTTAAAAGATTAGGTTCAAACATGGAGAACAAGAAATTTATTTAATTTTATCAACTAATCCTTTACAACTATTGTCTGTTAACTATATAAAGAAAAAATGAAGATACGGACAAATGACATGTGTACTAGACAGGTGTCCTAACAGCACATGATGGCATTGGATCCAACGGCTCCAAATTTATTGTAGAGGAAACCTCGTGGAAAGATTCCTTTTGCTAAGGACTCTTGCGTGTTGTGTTCCTTTTGTGTTGAGACGGCACCAACGGTAATATCATGTTATTGGGCTTCAAAATTACACTTGGACCTGGACATGTTATTGGGTTTGGACCGGTTTAGCAAAACCTCTGTAACAGCTAGAGTGTTAGTGCTACTCTTGCTAATACACCCCCTCGAATTAATTTGGTGTTGGAGGATTGGGGATACCAAGTTTGTACAACAAGTTAAAAAAGGGTTCTTGAGGAAGCGACTTAGTAAAAATGTCTACAAGCTGAAAATCGGCTTGAATATGCTTAATAATTAAGGCGTTTTGAGCAACTCTTTATCTAACATAATGAAGGTCCACATCAAAATATTTAGACCAAACATGCAGTGCTGAATCGACAATGAGGTAGACTGCTGAGAGGTTATCAAAGTACAGTTCTAGAGTTTCCTGCTGAGATATACCAAGAGAATCAAGCAATGTTGTTATCCATTTGAGCTCAAAAGCAAAAAAGGACACTGTTAGGTATTCAGCCTCCGTTTAAGATTTAGAGACAGTAGGATGACGTTTTGCAGACCAGGAAATGATACTGGTGCCAAGAAAAGTACAAAAACCTCATGTAGAATGTCTTGTTTCTTTGCAGCCTGCCCAATCACTATCATTGTAAGGACGAAGAGCAGAATCTGTATGAGAACTGGTATTAACTCGCATTTGAATTGAGCCGTTCAGGTATCGAAGAATACGTTTGAGCAGATGGAAGTCAGCAATAGTAGGAGTATGCATCTTTTGACATACGTAATTAATTGCAAACTGAAGGTCTGGTCGAGTGAGGGTCAAATACTGCAATTTTCTAGCTAGACTTCGAAAGTAAGTAGGATCAGAGAACACTTTATCTTGTCCTTCAAAATGATCAAGCTGAACCGGTAGAGGAGTTGGCATAGGAGCACAATCAAGCATACCAACAGTTACCAAAGATCTTTAGCATACTTTTCTTGATTTAAAAATAAACCATCTTCATGAAAGTATGCTTGAATTCCAATAAAATAATATAGAGGACCAAGATCCTTCATACGAAACTCCTTATTCAGACTGTCCAAATTTTTTTGAATCAACTGATCATTGCTTCTAGTTAGTAACATATCATCAACATCGAGAAAAAGATACATCATATCTTTGCCATTTCTTTAGAAAGTAGAGACGGATCCAAAATACTGCAAAAGAAACCAAACTTCAGGAGATAATTATTGAACTTGTCAAATCAAGCACTTGGAGCTTGCTTAAGTCCATCGATAGCCTTTTTAAGCTTGCACAGATAATCTGGTCATAAAGGATCCTCAAAACCAGACAATTTCTTCATATATACCATTTCTTTCAAAGAACCATGAAAGAATGCATTCTTCACATCTAATTGTTTAATTTTCCATTTCTTTGCAACTTCAGTATGAAGAATAGACCTTATTGTAGCTGTTCTAATTACTGAAGGTTTTAAAAAAATCAACACCTTCCTCTTGATCAAAGCCCTTAGCCACCAATCTTGCTTTTAATCTATCAAGACTACCATCTGAATTGAGTTTAGTTCTAAAAACCCATCTGCAGCCCAAAACATGCTCAGCTTCCTCTGGTGGAGCCAGATCCCAACTTAGGTTTAACTGTGAATGATACACATTTATGATTTGGTTTAACAGTTCCAGACTTTGCCCGTTTAGTCATAGGATGTGTAGATATTACTGGAGGACAATCAATGATACAAGATTCGACAACAGGTGAAAGAGTGGAAGCTTCTACAACTGGTGACTGAACAAAAGAAGGTAATGATCTGTTTGGACTTGGAATCAAACAGGAGCTGGAGTTGATGATCTGCTTGAGGAGCTGCTTGATGCTGAGACAAAATTTAGTGTAGACATGAGAGTTGTTACCTATAGAAGCAGGATCAAAGCCTGTCAGACACTCGAGACTCTCAGTTTCTTGAGTAGTAGACAACACAACGCCGCAATCTGAGTAAAGAGACATCTAGATTGCCAAGCAGACAGTAATGGAGTGTGAGCTTGATGTTCATATATTTCACCATGTTTTACCTTAGTTTATTTACACCTATTGCATGATTTACTAGCTAGCTTGGTTATTATTGAGTAGTTTGAGGTCAATTTGTGTATTAGATAGGATTTGCATGGTTTCTAGCATAAACAGGTGATTTGGACCCCAAGGAGCATGGAAAGGTGCTAAGGAGGAATAGAGCTAGCAAGTGAAGCACACAAAGGGGCTAGATCAAAAGAGAATTAAGGTCCAGAAGTCCACTCGACCACCACACTCGACCAGACACTCGACCGTGTGAGGAGAGGGACTCGACCATTGGAAGAAGCAAAAGAAGAGGTCCCTCGACCATGCACTCGACCGAGCACATGGTCGAGCTGACCGAGCAACCTCTCTATTTTGTCTTCTAGCCATTTTAGGGCTTCCCTTCCCTCCTATATAAATCCAATGTATTCTATGGCCGCTTACAAGCCACTTTTAGAGAGAAAATATCTGAAAACCTAGTTTTTACCTTTTTGGAAATATTTACTTTTTGCATATATCATCAGCCACTTTTTTGTATTTTTCTCTAGAGTTTTGATACTTGTTGGTTCCATAACTTTTAAAGTTTTAAGAATTTGAGTTTGCTTCCTTGTTCAATACTGTAGATCTTTGTCTTATCTTTCTAATGATGCAAGTTTCATTAATTTCTTGGTTTATGATTTTATTCATCATGTCTAGTGAATCTGAGTAGTGTGTTAGGATCTTAGGATGGATTAGGCTGGATAAGAGTTATGGTTGTTTAGATTGATTAAGCTTGATTGTTTATATATCTCTTCCAGATTTGCTGTTCTCTATGCTGTTCTTATATCTGAGAGGGTAAGGATAGATCTTAAGCTTCCTTGCATCATACTGATGTTCATATATTTTACCCTGTTTTCCCTTAGTATATTCACATCTTTTGCATCTTTTGCTATCCATTTTCACCATTATTGCATAGCTTTAGGACCAATCATGCATTAGAGTTTAGTTGCATTGCATTTGCATCTTTTCATGCATAAACAGGTGATTTTGGAGCTTAAGGAGCATGGAAGCAATGTTGAGGAAGGAGTGAAGCAATCATGAAGGGAAAGCAAGAGAGTTAAGGCTGAAATAACAAGGTCCGGAGTCCCACTCGACCGCACACTCGACCAGACACTCGACCGTGTGCTGAGGAGGACTCGACGAGTGGACAATGCGAGAGAGAAGCCAGCTCGACCTGCCACTCGACGAGCACAGGTCGAGTTGACCGAGCCGTTGACTATTTTGTCTTTTAGCATTTTTAGGGCTTCCACTCCCCTCCTATATAAAGCCTTGTACTGGCAGCCAAAAGGAGTCAGCTTTTAGATATTCCTAAAAACCTAGTATTTACCTTTTTGGGATTTATTCCTTTTGTTTTTATTCCTAAGATCTTGTACTTGAAAAAGACTAAATTTCTCTTTATTGTTAGTTTAATAACTTTCTTAATATTGAGAATTTAAGTTTCATTTCTTTTTCAATATTGTAGATCTTTGTTTTATCTATCTAATGATGCAAGTTTCAATCTTTTCTGCGCTATGATTTTTGATGTTATCATGTGTTCTTGTGAGTAGTAGTTTAGGATCTTGAGGATGGGTTAGGCTGGGCTGTGAATGAGGTTTGTTTGGCTTGATCAAGCTTGATTGTTGTAGATCTCTTCTAGGGTAGATGTTCTTAATGCTGATCCTATATCTGAGAAGGTAGGATCTGATTCAAGCATCTTAGCATCACACCAATGTTTAAGAGGCATAGATAAGGCTAGATCTAGAGCTTACCATCTTGCTTGCTAAGAGATTAGAAAGTTTTGTTTGGTATGAGACATATTTTACTGCCTGCTTGTGTAGATTCTTTACTATGTGAGAGCAAAGTCTAGAAAATGCATAGGTTGATTGTTTCTTGACCATGAGAGTGGGAGAACTTGACTTGGATTCATATGCTCTAGAGATTAGCTCATGTTGTTTGAGATTTGTTGATCAAGTTAGATACGCCTCAATCATTAGTCCAGCCAGAATCCCTCCTCAAGTCCTTCTTTGTTTATTGATTTTCAGTCTTAATCCCGTTGCTTGATTGTAGTTTGATCTGTCTTTGCATTACTCTGTTTTTATTGCATTGCTCTGTTTCTTTATACGTTTAGTCATAGCTCGACCACTCACTCGACCTAGCACTCGGTCGAGTGCTGGCTCGAGTTCACCCCAGAACTCTGCTATTTATGATTTGTGATTGTCTTGTTTCATTCCTGTTCCATTTTTGCTGCATCCATTAGTGTCCTGTTCATTATGTCTTGCATTTGTTTTTAGCTTAGTTTCATTTCTTGATTGCATCATTACTGTCTTAATCATTATTTCATTTGCATTTAGTTCTTAGTTCATTTAGTTTACCTTCACTTTACACTTTCATCATCAGGATTGTTTAGTGGCAACATCCTTTTCATCTGGCTTAAATTAGATCTTTATGCATATCTTAACTGTTTACAACCACTCAAATGGATTGATACCCCCTTATACTGCAACTGCATAAGGGGAATTGAAACACCTTACCCATTGCATACATTCATCATCATCTATTCCATCTTGACTCTCTCACCATAAAAGTCTTGTTTCATTGGCGCCGTTGCTATTTGAGTGTGTTTTTGTGACAATTAGGATCCATAAAAGTCTAAGATTAAGTTCGTTTATCCACTTTCATTACTGATCTTGTTTATTCTTCGCTTTGTGCTTGAGTTTCAGGTACTAGCTCGACCATGCAACTCGACCACCACTCGACCGAGTGTGTGCTCGAGCACATGATCGAGTCAGAAGCCGGATACAAATAGACATCAGTTCCCAGTCGACTCGACCACCCACTCGAGCCTCGCTCGACCGAGTGCCTGTCCGAGTCTGTCCTCTGTTGATGCAAACAAGGTCCAAGGGTCCTCACAATCTTCGAGACTCCTTGATCACATCAACAAACCACCAAGGGACCTGAGACAGCAGAAAACAAGGATCCATCAGGAACAAGAACAACAAGTTCTAATGGAGAATCAAGCTCAACAACCTCGAGCAAGAAACATTGGTGCTGGAGATGCACCAAACACACATAACCAGAGAGCTGGTATTGTGCCTCCTACTGTTGCCAACAACAACTTTGAGATCAAAAGTGGATTGATCTCAATGATTCAAGCCAACAAGTTCCATGGGTTGCCAATGGAAGATCCCCTAGACCACCTTGATGAATTTGATAGGATATGTGGTCTTACTAAGATCAATGGGGTCAGTGAGGATGGCTCAGTTAAGGCTATTTCCATTCTCACTTGGAGATAAGGCTCACCTTTGGGAGAAGACTCTTCCTACTGGAGCAATAACCACATGGGATGCTTGCAGAAGGCTTTCTTGGCCAAATTCTTTTCCAATGCTAGAACTGCTAGATTGAGAAATGAAATCTGGGTTTGCTCAAAGGAATAATGAGAGTTTTTGTGAAGCTTGGGAAAGGTTTAAAGGATTCCGACTCAGTGTCCTCACCATGGCTTCAGCAATGAGTCCCTTTTAAGCACTTTGTATAGAGGGGTGCTTCCCAAGATCAGAATGCTTCGAGCACAGCTTCAAATGGAAACTTCCTCAACAAAAATGTTGAAGAAGGATGGGAGTTGGTTGAAAATCTTGCTCAATCGAGATGGCAAGCTACAATGAGACTATACAGACCATAAGGTCATCCTCCACTGATCAAGAGGAAAAGTACAAGAGGGATTTGAAGATGGTCAATGAGAAGCTGGACAAGATTCTTCTTAGCCAGCAAAAGTCCATTCACTTCATTGGAGAGGAAGAGGCTCAGTTCGAAGGGAGGCGAGTTTGCTGAGTTGTGCTACATGCAAACCAAGGAGGATTCAAAGGCTACAACCAAGGAGGTTTCAAAAACAACAATCTCTCATATAGGAGTACCAATGTGGCCAACCTCAAAGACCAAGTTTATCCACCTCAACAGCCTCCACAGCAACAAAGCTACATCCCTAAACAACAACATCAAGTGTTCCAGCCTCCATTGTGTCCCCCACCAGGGTTTCAGACTAACCAAGGCGGGAACAAGACTTAAGGGCAATGATGCAACAGTTGTTGATTGGGCAAACACAAGGAAAGATTGAGGAGGCCAAACAGTTTGCTGAGTTGAATCAAGACTCACTTCACAGTCAATGATCTAAACATGAAGTTTGAGGGTCTTAACTCAAGAGTGAAGTATATGGAGAGTAACATTGCCTCTACTTCAGCCCCTAAACCTAGCCAACTCCCTGGAAAAGCTGTCCAAAATCCAAGGGAGTTCACAGCCAAGGCCATTCAAGTTCATGAGAAAGAAGTCACTGAGGACAGTGAAGTCCAAGTTTGGGAATTTATCGATTACGAAGCCCAAGTGATGTTTTTGCAAGCAAGCTGGAGTGCGACATTGCACTCGACCAGGTACTCGAACAGCCACTCGGCCGAGTGCATGCTCGAGTGGTTGATCGAGTTGCAGATACAGAAGCTGTTAAGCCTGCTAGATACATTCCTCCTGCTACAAAACCGCCTACCCATTCCCGGACGTTTCAAGGCACAAAAGATAAGGGAGGCGAGGGAAATTATTGAGAAAAAGAAAAAGATGGCTTTGCAACAAGAGGAAGTGAAGGTCTTGAAGGAAGTAATGGCTATACAAGAGATTACCATTGCTTACAAGGAAGAGGAGAGAGGGCCTGACTTGAGCAAATTCGTTCAGAATCCTTCCTACAAGGACATGCTGCTTGAATTATCCAAGATGAAAGCTCAGGAACAAGACATGAAGGACTTAAGAGAGATTGGGGAAGCTGTTATACCAACAAAACTTGAAGACCCTGGATCATTTGATCTACCTTGCTCCATTAGCTACATGCACTTCAACAAATGCTTGTGTGATCTGGGAGCTTCAGTGAGCCTAATGCCATACCAGTGGCTGAAAAGTTGGGGTATTACTTTAAGCCTTGCAATCTCTATATTGGCATGGCAGATGGATCCAAGAGGGATGTGCTTGGGATAATTGAAAACTTTCCAGTAAAGATAGGAAAGGCAAGAATCCCAACTGATTTTGTGATCATGAACATGGACCAAGAGCCAGAAGATCCTCTCGTCTTGGGGAGACCATTCTTAGCCACAGTTGGAGCTGTAATAGATGTTAAGATGGGAACCATCAAACTATCTTGCTAAAGACTTCACTATGAAGTTTGACATCAAGAATGCTAATCATCAACCTACTATTGAAGGTCAACACTTTATGATAGGGAAAAGGCTAGTTGTGAAGTTTTTGAGGAAGGAGGAACCCTAGGATTAAAGGTTCAGCCCAAGCTAAGACTGTCCAAGAACTAAGGGGTTCAGTTCAAGTGCTAGCTGGTTTAGTAAAGGAACTTCAAGCTCAATTTCAACAAAAGGTCTTTGAAGAAGGAAACCAAAACTCAAGTTTAAGAAGAAACATGGTTCAAGTGTTAAGGAAGTAGTGATCAAGAAGGAGCACCAAGGTTACCAAGCAGAACCAGGGAGGGATTTCATCACCTCCTTGGTCTCCTAATCAAGTTTAAAGAGCTATGAAGTCAAGCTGGTGACTCAAACAAGCTCACTAGGGAGGAAGTCCCTAAGGTATCCTTTGTAAATATAGTTTGTTTTCCTAGTAGTTTTGATATGTTTTACTTTATGTTTGTGTTAGACAGGCTTTTGAGGAAGAATGTAGTTGGATAAAGAAAGATTTGGACTTGGAGAAGGAGACTCGCAAGCCCACTCGACCAAGACAACAAGAGGTACTCGGCCGAGCTGGATACTAATAGAAGCCCATTTGATTCCCATTCTTCTAGAATGATCAAGTGGAGGGAAGAACAAGGAAAAATTTTGAAATTTCAAAATTTTTCAAGGAGCTCGACCACGTGCTGGTCGAGTGTGGGGTCGAGTGGCAGCCAAAAGTAAGTCAAAGATTCCCATTTCGAATTTGAATGGTATGGACGCTCCACCCTTGTCTCCTTGTCCCCTTAGCTTCTTTATATAGTCCTTGCTCGAACCTACACTTCTCACATTCTCTCATTTGCTCAAAACATTTAAATTCAAGCTTTAAAATTTCTTTCAAAGTTCATCTCTTGCTCAAGTTTGTTCTTTCAAGTTTTTGGGTCACTAACCTATTAACTTTGTGCTTTGAGTCTATTCCCTTCAGTTTCTTTTGAAAATGTCTTCCAAAATTACCAAGTCGCACCAAACCGCTGCAAGCTCCATGGAACGTCGTGATGCTGACCTTGAATCAAGAGGTGAATCTGAGAGAGTCACTCGACGGTCCACTCGATCAACCACTCGACCGAGTGGCCGTTCGAGCAGTAGGTCGAGCCAAGTGCCGCGTCCAAGGAGAGAGAGCGAGTTGAGGAAGATCCTGAGAGGACCGAAAGTGAGGAGGAAAGAGAGCCTACTCTTAATGAATTTATGAGGAAGCACAAGGCCAAGGGAAGAGGCCAGCTGTTGAAGTTGAGCAAGAAGAAAGTGAAAGTGAGAGTGAGGAGGAAAGTGAAGAAGAAGAATTGATGGATGATGGAGAAGCTGAGTCTTGTGGGCTGACAAAGAGGCAACTTTATGATGCTTTCATGAGGATGGAGTTCTTGGGAACTAGGTATCCACACAAGGAGACCATGCAGAAGCTTGCTATTGATGAGGATGTAGAATATCTCTTTGAGAAGAGCAATCTCACCAAGTTTATGGGGCTTTGCATGGAGGGCTACAAAGAGGAGAGTTGTGAGTTCCTTGCCACTGTCAAGCTCCACACATATGCAAGGAAAGATCCTGAGGCTGGGGCTGGTCACATCACCTTCACAATCAAGGGGAGAAGCATGAGCTTACAATAAAAAAGATAGCCAATGTGTTTGGATTTGAAACTGGCAGCCATAGGAGTTTGAGGATACCAAGAGAGGAGCTCTACTCAGTTTGGGAAACCATTGGGGACAACAAGCTCTACTCCTCCTCCAACTCCAAGAGCTCAAAGATAAGGAGCCCAGTTTTAAGGTACTTCCATAAAGCCCTTGCAAACACCTTCTTTGCAAGGAAGGAAACTGGGAACATCAATGAGGGAGAGCTGAAGATGATTGACTTGGCTCTCAATGGGATCATCCTCAAGGCAAGAGATGGAACCATCATCCTTGGGAGCACTGTAGAGACTGATCTTGCAATGGTGCTCATTGACCACATGATTTACTTGAGAAGCTGGGTAGGAAAGTTGGAAAACAAGGGTCAAGAGGAGCACTTACCATTGGGGGCATCATCACTCCAATCCTTCAAGCTGCTAAAGTTCCACTTAGAGGAGAGAGTGTCTCACCAAGATGGATTGACTCAAGCTACCTCACTTCTACTCTCATCTAGCCAAGGAAATGCATCAAGGGAACCACATTTTCAACTATGAGCTTCCAACACTTGGGAAAAAGCAAATCATATTGCCTAACCAAGAGCTCACCACCATTCAAGAGGGAGCCAACATTGACTTTTGGCCAGCTGAGGAGCATTGGTTTGATGGAGTGGTTCAAACCTAGAGTTGAAGAAGCTGGAAATGCACAAGTAGCTGAAGGAGAGGAGCAGTTCTACTTTGAAGACTATGAGCCCAACCCAAGAGATAGTAGAGGAGTGAGGAGAATGCCAAGAGGTTACTCTTTTGCAAAAGTGGGGCAAGTGGCAAGGAAAGAGGTTTGATAAGCTGAAGAAGAAGGTGACCAACATGGCTAAGTCTATCAAGGGCTTAAAGAAGGAGATTGCTGAGCTGAAGAGTGGAAACTCATCTCCTAGCCATTCAAGCCCTTTGAGGAGAAGTAGCTCAACTAGAGCACTTTCAAGGGTTGCGAATCCTGTGGAACCAGCTAGGGCTTCAATGTATGAGCCATTCAGAGGAAGAGGAGCTCAAGTACCGAGAACAGCAGTTTTCGAGGCACTCGACCGGGTCACTCGAGCACCCACTCGACCGAGCACCACCAGTGCACTCGACCGAGTTCCAGCACAGACAACCATATGGCTTCCCACCTCAAGCTGCTTATCCAGGTTACCCTCCCATCCCACCCACTACTTCACGGATCCAGCCCTCTACCACCAGTTCTACCAACAGTTCTCCCAGCAGCAAGGACGAGTTATGACATCCGCAGTCCAGCTCGACCCCCCACTCGGACATGCACTCGACCGAGTCACGGTCGATCGCCATCGTCGAGCTGCCCCAATCCCCTCTCCAAGTCACCAACAAGACCCAGCTACACCTTTGATAGCATGCAGGAGGATGTGGATAGTTTCTTCTACAATCCTTGAGGTAACACTATCACCTTTCATTGTAAATACCATTTGCATTTCATATTGTGTGTTTTGTTTTAAGTCTTGAATCCTCAAACAAATTTCTTTCACACAAGGGGACTGTGATTTAAGTTTGGGGGTTTGAGATAGCATTTGACATTGTGTTTTGTTTTCTTATTTCAAATTTTTAGCATCATCATGTTAATATTTGCATAGCATCTAAGGCATAGAAAAACCCTAAAAATTTGAAAATTTTTGCAAAAATCTTTATAAAAAAGAGTGTTCATGTAGTTTGCCTTGCATATTCAAGTATTTTGTTTATCATATAGGACTGCTTGCATTAGGGATCTATGATGAGTATTTCCTTGTTAGCTTGCTCATTCACTAGACTAGGATCAATGCCCAAGTTAATAGTACTTTGATGCTAGTTGAGTGGTTAGAAGCATAAGATTGAACCAAGCATTGAATTCCTGCATTGCATTTAGTCTAAATTGAAGCATGTTGTGATTTGATGCCATTTCCTATCTATAAGAACTTAATATTGACTTTCAATTATCAATGTGTGCATTGCTTTAAACTCATGGATACCATATACATATTTGGATCATCTTTCTCCTTTTTACCACTCTTGTTGATCCAAGTAGCTGATTTCCTCATTAAGAATCAGTTTCCCCTATTAACCAACCCTTCTAAGCCATGTTTATTCTTGAGTGTGTGAGGCCTATTTTTAGATTGAGCTTGGTAGAAAGTGTTAGGTTTGAACTGACAAGAGTAAAGCCTTGTGTAGTTCTAGTTTGCATTTTCAAACTAGATAGGACTAGGTGGTTCATTTGTTGGGTTTGGGACTTGGAAGTTAAAGAAAGAAAAGAAAAAAAAAAAAAAAAAGAAAAGAAAAAGGAGAAAAATAGAGTCTTTAAGGGATTGTGTTGTGTAAAGCAAGGTCTAGTGAAAGGATGGGAAGCAAAAAAAAATGTTGAAGATGGTTCTAGTTAAAGAAAAGAAAAGAAAGAAAAGAAAAGTCTAGCAAAAAGCTTGTATGTCTTAAGAATAAGAAGAAAAGAGAACCATAGCAAATAAGTAAGAATCCCATCCCACTAGAAAGATCAAATAAGAAACCTCTCCTAAGACTTCAAAAGAGAAAGGGTGAAAGAGAAGAAGAAGTTAAAGGGTAGCACTAGGATCATTTGGGTTTAGATTGCTAGGATAAACACTTTGACTTTGGGTACCTTTGGGTAGACAGGTTTTATTTGTATGTGTCTAGGTGTTCTTACCTTTAGCATTCTTCTAAAGCTCAATCCATTTTGAGAGAACCTTGATATTGATAAGCCCCACTCTAAAAGAGACCATCATTGTCTCAAAGCCTTTACCAAGCCAAATGAGTTTAAGCATTGCAGAATTGATTCATGTTCTTGATTAATGAATGTTAAAGGAAATGGTTGATTTGAATGCATGTGGATATCTAAGGCTCAAATCAGTAAAGGTTGTGACATGCTTGTCTAAAATCTTTAAGTACAGCTCATTCAACTTGCATCATAGTACTAGTAACTTGGACATTGATTCTAGATGGTCTGTTTGCAAGCTTTAGGAGCTGAGATCCCACTTTCAAACCTCACATTCTTATGTCTTGCTTATTTGCTTGAGGGCAAGCAAAGACTAAGTTTGGGGTGTTGATGTTCATATATTTTACCCTGTTTTCCCTTAGTATATTCACATCTTGCATCTTTTGCTATCCATTTTCACCATTATTGCATAGCTTTTGGACTAATCATGCATTAGAGTTTAGTTGCATTGCATTTGCATCTTTTCATGCATAAACAGGTGATTTTGGAGCTTAAGGAGCATGGAAGCAATGTTGAGGAAGGAGTGAAGCAATCATGAAGGGAAAGCAAGAGAGTTAAGGCTGAAATAACAAGGTCCGGAGTCCAACTCGACCGCACACTCGACCAGACACTCGACCGTGTCTGAGAGGACTCGGCCGAGTGGACAATGCACGAGAGAAGCCAGCTCGACCTGCCACTCGACCGAGCACAGGTCGAGTTGACCGAGCCGTTGACTATTTTGTCTTTTAGCATTTTAGGGCTTCCACCCTCCATATAAAGCCTTGTACACCACCAGCCACAAAAGGAGTCAGCTTTTAGATATTCTTAAAAACCTAGTATTTACCTTTTTGGATTTATTCCTTTTGCTTTTTATTCCTAAGATCTTGTACTTGAAAAAGACTAAATTTCTCTTTATTGTTAGTTTAATAACTTTCTTAATATTGAGAATTTAAGTTTCATTTCTTTTTCAATATTGTAGATCTTTGTTTTATCTATCTAATGATGCAAGTTTCAATCTTTTAGGTTTATGATTTTGATGTTTATCATGTGTTCTTGTGAGTAGTAGTTTAGGATCTTGAGGATGGGTTAGGCTGGGCTGTGAATGAGGTTTGTTTGGCTTGATCAAGCTTGATTGTTGTAGATCTCTTCTAGGGTAGATGTTCTTAATGCTGATCCTATGAGAAGGTAGGATCTGATTTCAAGCATCTTAGCATCACACCAATGTTTAAGAGGCATAGATAAGGCTAGATCTAGAGCTTACCATCTTGCTTGCTAAGAGATTAGAAGTTTTGTTTGGTATGAGACATATTTCTTACTGCCTGCTTGTGTAGATTCTTTACTATGTGAGAGCAAGTCTAGAAATGCATAGGTTTGATTGTTTCTTGACCATGAGAGTGGGAGAAACTTGTCTTGGATTCATATGTCTAGAGATTAGCTCATGTTGTTTGAGATTTGTTGATCAAGTTAGATAGCCTCAATCATTAGTCCAGCCCATGAATCCCTCCTCAAGTCCTTCTTTGTTTATTGATTTTCAGTCTTAATCCCGTTGCTTGATTGTAGTTTGATCTGTCTTTGCATTACTCTGTTTTTATGCATTGCTCGTTTCTCACGTTTAGTCTAGCTCGACCACTCACTCGACCTACACTCGGTCGAGTGCTTGCTCGAGTTCATCCCAGAACTTCTATTTATGATTTGTGATTGTCTTGTTTCATTCCTGTTCCATTTCTTTGCATCCATTTAGTGTCTGTGTTCATTATTGTCTTGCATTTGTTATTTAGCTTAGTTTCACATTTCGGTTGATTGCATCTCATTACTGTCTTAATCATTCTATTGTTTGCATTTAGTTTCTTAGTTCATTTAGTTTACCTTGCACTTTACACTTTCACATCATAGGATTGTTTAGTGGCAACATCCTTTTCATCTGCTTAAATTAGATCTTTATGCATATCTTAAAGCATTCCAAACCACTTTCGAGTGGATTGATACCCCTTATGCAACTGCATAAGAAATTGAAACACCTTACCCATCATTGCATACATTCATCATCATCCATTCCATCTTGG